>JAQIYA010001878.1:0-11285 GCA_034699355.1 Microtritia minima
AAATTTTAAAGTATTCTTAGAATATATATTTTATAAATACTAGAGATTGAGTCGATTTATAACAAGACGTATATATATTAATGAAAGCAAAAAATTCGTTTGTTTATAACTTCCGAATACTATATTTTTTGTTGACATAGCCTTTTTAAAAATATCTTTTGCACGTCTTTTACAAAAAGAGTTTTCAATGCCTAAGTCGGACGCATATGCATGTATTTCGGTGGTGTTGATAACCTACTCGTTTGGATCCCACGTACGCCACTCCGACACCCCATTTGACTGCAACACATGCTGAGTAAATCATACATTACTTGTCGTGGCTTTTTTTCAATTTTGTTACCCGACCTCAAACTGACCGCATGAAGACCGATGGCGCCTATGAAGACCTCTCGTACTTAATTTAGACGAACTTGCATTCAAATATAAGCTTTTTATTTTCTTTTTGTTGAAAATTCTGCCATTAACTTAAAATGTGAACATTTGTTCTGTACTGTATAATTGTTTACAGTAAGTTAAAAACGCATGAAAATTAGATGTAGAATTCTTTCAGACAAACAGTTTTATTGTTAAAGTATTTCAAAAAATTCTAATTTGGTATATTAATAAAAATAAACGAAATCATATGCACAATGAATTTTTGCTGAAAATCCTAAGGAGTGTACACCCCGACAGACCCCAACAGACCCCCTCCGTGCCCATGTCTGATACTTGCTAAAATTAAATTCTCACTAGTGTTTAAAGATAGAGTCTCAGACTCGGACTTAGAGTCTGGAATCTCAGACTCTAAATTTCATGAGTCTTAAGTCTCAGACTCTGACTCCAGACTCTCAAATTATAAAGTCTTAGAGTCTCTCGTAGTCTCTTAGATAATTAATTTGTATCGCAAATAATTTTTAGCTTATTTAGACTTTGACAAAATCAAGCTATGGATTTGAGATGTCTGTCCACTGAGACTCCAGACTCTGGCAGAGTCCGAGTCTCGGAGTTTTTTAAACACTAATTTTCACATTCAAATCATATCAACATTTTGAAAAATCACATTTGTTTCCATTTCTTTTTAATGACTGAAAATATTAATTTTAATATAGATAATTATTTAAATTTTGTTATATAGTTAAACATAACTAAAAATAATATTTTAACTTTTAAATAAATATAAAGCGCAAAGCTTGATAAAACTTGAAAATTAATGGTTATATAAAATATTTATAATAATGATTAATAATTTTATCATTAAACGTTTTAATTAATATTGACAATATTATTACGTTTTAGGGTATAAAAGTTATAAACCATTATTTAAAATTAACCATTATTCAAATTAATTTGAATTATTCAAATTAATATAACTATTTTAATGTTAATAAATAGATTAGAATAGAAATAATCTTTAAAAAAGTATATTAAAAATTTTTATAATTTCTCGTCAATATGTTATTTAATAACATAATTTGGAAGTTAATGATTAATACAGTAAAAGTTCGATATAGGGAACCCTGTTATAGTGAACTTTTCGATATTGTGAACGGCTATAAAATCCCGATTGAATGCTTAACATTGAATACAATCTCGTTATAGTGAACTTCTCGATATAGTGAACGAATTTTTTGGTCCCGAGAGAGTTCACTATATCGAAATTTTACTGTATGTAGTTTTAAGTAGTTTAGTTATATGTTAAGTATTGTTGAAATACAATATTAAATATTATTAAATAATCTTATATTTAATAATATTAAATCTCTAATATTATAAAATTTTATTTGAAAATATTGTTGAGATAAATTATTAAAATAAAAAGTTAAACTAAATATAAAATCAATATCATCGATAAAATACAAAAGTAAGCCGCCATTTATAAAAATAATGCTAAAATCAGCTCATTTGTATGTTCATTCTTGATATTTTATATTCATTATTGATATAAAAACTGAATTTAATTTAATATTAATAGAATATTTTTATGATATTTCTAAAGCTGATAACTATTAATTTTCTACTGTGTGCTGACTCAACTCTCCTGCTCTCGAAATATCCCAAAAGAATAGTTATTGATTTTATTACATTTTTTATATGTTATATGAGATATAAAAATGAATTTATTTTGCAAACTCTATTTTTAAAATCATTTTATGACACATTTGTTGTGCAAAAATCTTCTTTACAATAATTGAATAAGTTATGTCCTTTAATTATAATAATCATGTTTTACAATATTCAGAATTAATTTTCTCTATTGTTGATCATTTCAAGTCACAACAAGCCGTCTTTTATGCAATTATAATTTATCAATTTTTAACATTTATCTCAATTATTTTTTATTTTCACAATTTATAAGTGTGTAAATAGGGTTAATTTTTTAATTTTAAAACAAAAATCTGAGACACAAAACTTCTATAAGTCAGATATTGTTTGCCCTCTGGGAAACAACAATACTCCAAAAAATCTATATTTTACAAAGATTTGAGTTGAATCTGGAATCTGTTATCTTTCAGAAATTGTGTTTTCTATATATTTTACTTTTAAGTGAAAATTTTTAATTTATTATTTGTTTATATATAATATATTTGTTTAAATTCTAAATTTTTAAAACTGAAAAATAATTGTAGTCATTAATTGTTTTTTATTGTAAATGAATTAATATATGGAACAATAGCAGAACAACAGTGTTAAGTAGTATAAGATTTGCAATTAATTTAAATATTGATGATAGGAATATTGTTAATATCATAACTTTATAAATTATAATATATTGACCTATAATAACAGAATAATATTACGCTCACACACACAAACATGAATGCATTTTAAACAAAAGATTTCATAATTTTCATTTACATTAACGATTAAATTATAACTTAAATAATAAATTCATTAAAAAGTGCTTTCAAGTGTGGATACTTTATAAACTTGTTTGTAATTATTAGCTGCGTTTAATAAATATTTTATCTTAAAATTATCAAATTAAAATTGCGATCTGATTTTGTTGCATATTTTAATTTTATAATGGCTTAATGGTATTCTTAAAATGCCACAAAAGTTAATTTAAATATTTAATATCACACTTCATACACAAATTTGATTTCAGACCTTGAAAGAAGTCAAAAGCACAACCCATTTGATTGTTATGCAATTAATTATTTGTGCAAAATGATGTGCAAAATAAAATAAAACATTTTTGATATGAAATATGCAGAAAACAGCTATTAAGCTAATACTTTATAGCTTAAGTTAATAAATGCAAATTAGATATTATGCGAGATAATATAAATTATACAGTTTTATTACAATTATTTACGATTAACTAGAAGTGTATTAACCTCTTCGCACTCGCTTTATAATTTATTGCAAGTTTAGTTTTACTTTTTATTTATGTTTAAATATGATTTGGCATGTATTAAAAGTATAATTTTGCATTATTTATCTTTTATTTATTTGTTTTTTTAGTTTCTGTACCAGATTTTTCAATAAGACCGCCAATGCTAGACAGAGGTAACATTATTGATAACATAATCGATACTAAATTTATAATTCAATATCATGAGAAACTAATTTGCTTAAAAATGGTAAATGAATTTATATCTCAGGTCGAATAACTTACAAGACAACGTATGCGTGCGAAGGCAATCCTCTGCATCTGAGCTGCGATGAGGAGCACAGCATTCACTTGGTTCGTGCTAATTATGGACGAATTAGCATTAGCATCTGCAATGATGGCGGAAGATTGGATCTCAGTGTTAATTGCATGTCATATCGTTCATTCCTCATCATGCAAGACAGGTTTCGCCACTATTTCCATTCTCTTTGTTCATTAAACTCAATTTCTTCGTTTTACGCTTTTATCACCATTTCTTCACGTATTGCCGCATAAATGCAAATTCAATATTGTTTTTTGCAGATGCAGCCAAAAATCCAACTGCAGTGTTGTCGTGTCGAGCGCGATGTTCGGCGATCCGTGTCCCGGAACTCTGAAATACCTAGAAGTGCAATATCACTGCGTTCTCGGTTAGTATCGCAGTTATCGTTAGTTATTGTTAGCAATAAGTTACATGCCTTGTATGCCTCGTATGCCTCGTATTCATTATGTATACATTCTCTATGTTCTTCTGTATAATCATCTATTAATTTTCCCCATTCTTTTATTGCTCTCTTGCTTTCAAATTTCTCTCGTTTTAAAATCCATTATCAATGCTTATTGTGTGGTCTCTTATGTTATGCGAATTTGAAAGTTATAAAATTTGTGCTTTAATGCTACGAAGAAATTAGTAATTAAGAAAGTCCTTGTAGTCTTGAAATATTGATATAATGTAATGTAATTTCGTTGCGATGTTTAGGGGGAGCGTCATCTGACACAACGGTTACATCCCGTACCGCCGAGTCCCGCAAAGCAGAGTCGAGCAGAATCACCGTAACGACGGTTACGACCCGCACATCGGAGTGGCGCACAGCCGAGCCCCACGAGCCCCACAGGACGGCCGTCACAACGACGAGACGACCACCAGAACGACCACCCATGCAGTTTTATATTCCCAATTTAATATCGCCGCAATCCAGCAATAATAATAATTCGTTATTATTGCCCTCAGTTCAGCCCACGACGATCGCTCCTAATGAAGATGTTGCTGCAATTATAACCACAGAAGCCGAAATGATTGCTCCTAATGAAGATGTCATTGCAATCATACATCATGCAGAAGCTGAGGCCGAAGCCGAGGCCGAATTGACCACAGAAGCCGAAATGATAGCCAAACATGAGGCTAGCATTTCGCTGAGCTGGAGCTTTATAGCCATTTCTTTTGCTGTTTTTAATATAATTTTAGCCATTCTTGTATCATTTTTTTGTGTTTACAAAACAGACAATATTCAACATCATAGACTTATAAGAAGCCTGCCGTTTATGGCATACTGTTTCGAAGATATCAACTGTTCAAATGCAAAGACTAGTGTCTCTAATAGTGATAATTTTAATAATATATCTAACAGACCAGTTGTGACACAAGTGACTGCAACACAAGTTGCTATCGTATCTCAGCAGCAACAACATCAGCAATTGATGCATCAACACGGACAGCATGGACAGCATGGACATGCGGCACATGCACATCAAGCTCAACATTCTCAACTTCAACTTCATTTCCCACAGCAGCCGACATATTACTCGCCATCACAACTCACTTCTGTACGTTTATGCTCTATTGCTAACAGCACAGGTATTGCATCCCATCGCACGTGAATGGCGTGCATGTATTAACGCTATTATTAACAGCACCTCTTGTGCACGACTCTTTTATATTGATGTTAATATTTTTTTATTTATTTTTGTTTTTAATAATGATTTTTATTTGAAATTAGTTCCGCCCTCAGCTCTTGAACTCGCCTCAAGAGAAAGACAGCTGTTTCATACGACACGATCCCCGATATATCTCAGTGCAACGAGAAACTGACGGCTTATTATTAAACAATAATGAGGGCACAACGGGACCGATTCTAGTGAATCCAATCAATTCAGTTCCTACAGTTAATGTGACGATTGGCGATATTTCGGCGGCAGCTCTTTCCAGTCAAAATTTGGCTGATTTTGAATGCAAACTGCAAATGATTCGAAGCAATAGCTTGAGCAGACAGCCTAAAGCGCGCCGAAAAATACGTGGCAATCATTTGGATAACGGCTCCAGAAATAGCATGCACTCTGTCGCTCAAAGTCATGTGGCACCACATTTTTATAATCAATACATTGACCATATCTATGAATCGATTGATAGCGATTCGTTGAGTTCAGGTGTTTATGAGCGACACATTCGTTATGGCCGTCGATCGCCAACACCTTTCCCTCATATTAATGACTTCTATGCAGGTGTTAATGTCACTATTAATCCCACTAATGTTATCGACGATAATTGGAGTCAGAATTCATCATCAAGTTATGGACCTTTGTATGACGATAGACGTCAATTGATAGGCTCGCAGTCGATCAATAATAGTCCACATTTAAATATGCCTCTCATATCGCAAGAGCACCGAATCGATTCGCATCATTATCATTCAAACTTGAATATATACGATAAATCAAAAGCTGAAATAGCAGCTTATCGTAACGCTTCAAAGTTAAAAGATAGCAACAAAATTGTTAGCAATGATGTGTCGCATCAAAGTGCTACTCTTCAGTCCAATACTCAATGGAACATCTATCCGGAATCGAGTGAAAGCAATCACGATTTGCCTGATCTGATACAAAATCCAATCGATATATCAAACAATGTGACCACTCTTATGGCGGATGCAAATAAAGTTTTTAATAAACACTTGAAAGATTATAAGAAAACTTTGAAAGAATAACAATCAATACTCGACATCGAACATCATTTAAAACATTTAAAACATAAGCCATCACTAATATATCAACGTATTAATAATTATTTTTTATGTATTATTGTGATAAAAAAATCATAAACTCTTGACGATATTTAGTTAAGAATTTATTGTTCCTTAAATGAAGTTATTATCTATTCGATAATTTGAAACTTAAATAGCTTAAAGTTAACGTATTTTCATAATCACGTTTAAACTAGTCTCGCATTAAGTTTCCCTCTAGTCTTAATAATACTGTTATATTTTAGTGATGATCAAAATGATAAGATGCCAATCATTATGCATGGAATAATTTTAATTCACTTGTGTTTAATAAGCTTATATTTATAAAACAATTTTATTGTATTTAATATGTATATAAATATTTCTGTAAGATATTTCTCAATTAAATTTATGAAATTAATAAAAATTAATAACTGACACAAGAGATTAAGTTTTCATTTTACAAATTTAGATTCAATTCAATATATTGTGCATATTATAAATTATAAATTTGATTGTGATTGATTTAAATTAATCGTACTTTATATTAAATGTATAATAATTAAAAGTTGAACATTATTCTCAAATTTAATATTAATGATTCAATTTATAGTATTTATACATGTATAGTGCATTAAACTGTTTCATTATCATAATAATAAATTAATATCTGTAAATAATAAATTATAATATAACTAATTAAAAATCGTTATTAAATCACTAAATATATACAAAATTTTAACCTATAACATTATTTCTATACAACTTATGAACCTATGCTTAATTTTCTGTCATCATTTGCCCATTTATAAACTTATGTAAGACATTAACTTTCGCAAAAATTGCATTTTTATAGTACTATATTCTTGCTTTACTTAGAACTTAGTACAGCATACAGTTCTACTAATAGTATAATATCGATTATTTTAATTATACAGTTACTGTTAGTATATATAGAGCATTAAAGTTGTTTAGTAAAAAAATTATTTCATATTTATGTTGATTCATGTAATTATTAAAATTGAAATTGATAGATAATTAATGGAAATTAATTAAAATTAAATACAATTATTTAAAAAATTATAAAAAATGTATTAAAATTAATGATGAATAAATCCATGAATGAATCCATCCATGAAATCAATGAATCTATCTATTTGTATCAATTAGCAGATTAGTTAATTTGAGGTCTTTTAAGACTTTCGGTCAATAAGTTTTCGAGTTTAGTTCGAAACTTTTTTAGATGATTTTGCGTTTTGCTGATAGATTGATGTGATGATCGAAAGTGACATTTTGGTCTATCAAAGTCTGCTATTCATCAGAATATAATATAAAATTTTCATTTCACAGACTTCCAAACCTGTCAAACGCCTCAACTATAAATCAATGATTTTGGTAACTATTGGCAATTATAATTTAAGATTGGATAAAGACTAAAATAGGCTAAAATTTTACCTTTTTTGCTTTAGCTCTTAATTATACATACATTGTATTATGTTTTTAGTTAAAAGATGAAATAGACTTATAAATTGAATTAGCTTTAGATTTAGCTTTTTAGCTCTTAATACTAATAAAATTTATTTATGTTTTATATAAAAAAAACATGTGGTTTTATATAATTACTAGAGATAATTATAAATATGCAAAAATAATGAGATTTAAATTAAAAAATTTTAAGTAACACTCGTTAAAATATTTAATTTTAAAATATATTTTAACATAAATTTTATTTTGTAAAATATTCTATCTGGAAAAATTATTTTTTAAATAAAAATTTAATTAACTTTTAAATAAAAGTTAATAGTTTCAAAAAATGAAGTAAAACTTATTAAAATAGAATTTAAAATAATATTTTAGGAATAATTTAAAAAGAAATAATTTAACAGATAATAAATATAAATAAATAGACATTTTTCAATCCTTAAATTGAAATTTTCAAATTAAAAATGATAAATATATTGATATAATGATATAGATTTTTTCAATTAATTTTAATAAATTATCTGTTTATACTTTTAAAATATTTAATACTTTATTTATACTTTAATGCCTATTTTACTATTTTAGCCTAAATCATGTCTTTATGACAACTTAGTGTGCATTAACACTATAAAACTAAAAACTATATAATTTTTCAGTTTTAAACCTAATTTAAAACAAGAACTAGAATTTCTAATTTTTTATTTGTCTTAAATGTAATTAATATATTATTCATAATTTAATTAAATTACTGTAATTATAGTAATCTACAGTAAATAAAAATAAAACCATAACATTGTTAACTAAATCTTTATGCAACAACTAAAGGATTAATCTTTACTAACTTGTTATTTGTACGAATTCAAATAATTTATAACGAGCAGTGATTTAATGATTAGAGTGAGATATACCTTCACATTGGGTTAAATAAAGGATACTTGATTTATGAATGGTTTTATGATTGTTGCAGTAATTACTAGTAGATGAATATTAACACTAATTCGAGTTACGATAAATGTTTAAATTTTGTTCCTATTATTACGGGTCTTATGTTTTGAAACCATTAGTTGAAAATTTGTTGTCAACTTTATATCGTGTTCCTCACGATAAGGCAACTTCTTATACCTCATCATTAACTCAAAATTATATACAATAAGTAATAGTAAATGCAAAATATTGGTTACAGTTTGTTGCCAATGAAGATATAGCCGTCAAATCTGCTCACGCTTTTCACTTGATTTTTATGATTTTGGATTCATTAAACAATTAGTTAAAACATCTAAAGTTACAACAATTGAAGCACTTTAGAAACAAGAAAATAATTTAACTTTAGTTTAACTTAACTTAACTTTAGTTCACTATATCTGCAATGACTGGCATTTTCAAAGATAATCGCACGAAATTTCAATCAAATATATTCAAATATGCATTCATTCGAATAGTAGTCTAATAATTAAAATCTTCACGCGTTCTACTGCGAGAATTTTATGTCGCGTCCAATAGCAATGTATAAGTATAGACAAAACCTAATCACGTGATAGCACACAGTATACACAGTATTTAGTAAATAAAACTAATATTATCAAATTTAGTTCAGAAATAAGTGTTAATGAATTAGAAAATGTTAACAATGCATTTATTCATCGATATGGACATTGCATTACGAACGACGGCCAACAATTTGAACATTTGATTAGATAAAGTTTTTGTTGCATATAAATATATTATACTGTATATTGCTATGCATTGGACACGACTTAAAATTCTCGCCGTATAATTATTCGAATTTGAATTTGTTTATACAAATTTATTTGCGTACAGATCTGAATAGTAGAGATTAATGCGGTGTTATTGAAATTTTTAGATTAAGACGTGCATTAATTGTGCATTAATTGTGCAATTAAATTATAAAAAGCAAAAGTATAAAACTTTTGCTAAAACTTTTACTGACTATTCTGCACTATATTATAGAGACTGTATTATTATGAATGCCCGCATCATTTCTTTATTTAGGTTTTTAAGTTTTTATGCCCACACATAATGTATTATTAAATCCTATGTTATTAAACAATACAGTGTATATAATGCAGAATCCATTCGACCTACTATTAGATTTTGCAGTAAAGAAAAGTTTACCTTATTTTAGAACATCAAAATAGAATAAAATAAGATAAAAATTTTAATAAAAAAAACTGATAAACCATATCTGCATATCTATCATATTAATCAAAGTCGACCAAAAAAGCAGCAAAAATGTATTGAAGAAAATAGCGAAAGAAGTGCATCATTCATGAAGTCAGTAATGTGTAACTGTTTACAGTTCTTCAAACTCGTGGGTTCTTTTCAAGTCTGCAATTATTGATTCATTGGTTGTATTAATATTAATTGATTTTATTGTCCCTCGAGATACTCAAGTTTGCATTACTTACTCTCGAAGCTAACACTTGTTATTCTGTTGCCGTAAAAGAAAGACCTCAGCCGTTGGAACCTCAGGCACAAACAAATACAAAACTTGAGTTTTTTTACAAACACATAAATATTAAATATAAATATTTCACTGACGTATAGGTTTTCCGGTGTCCAATCGTGGACACAATTATCTAGTTTTGATGAGATACGGCATATCAAATGTCAAGTATAAACTAGACATAAAATTGTTTAGTTTAAGGATTAAATTAAAAATTTAAATTTACTTTAAACTGTTTAAAATATTTTTATATTTTAAGCTTTATATAATTTACATGTTGCATACATATTATATAAGTTTTATCGTAGTTTTATTGTAAAATATGATGTTACAAAATAAATAAGTAAACCTAAAAAGCTTATACATGTATATAATTCTTACTGAAAATGAATCATTTGAACGGGTATTTATTTGAAGTTAACTCTGATCTTTCACATTATGTGCGAACTTTATTTCAATTTCAATGTAATTTATTAAAATTTAAAAGCGTGACTCTTTAGTGTATATTTGGAAAGTTCCATAAACTTTTTGAAACTCATGCAAAGTCTTGCCAATACTTTGAAAACGCTTCAATCAATACAAGCTCACTGTATAAGTATTGTGAGGATCTTTTACGGTGAGCTCAATAATTGAATTTTGTTTGACCAAAACAATTAATGATTTTTCCAAAAATTAGTAGTCAATTAATGATAAATTTTATATTTAAATAAATAATAGAATAAATAATATAAGAATATCTTATTTTAATAGAAATAGTTATTTATTTATTTTCCATATAAATGCTAAATTTCTAAATTCGTATTATTGGTAAGATTTTAAGGTATAAGTTGTTATTTAAAGCATAAATTTAAGCATAGATTCATTATCTAACTATTATATGAATAATAATAATGATGTAAACTAATATAATCTCATTCTAATAATAATTGTCAAATATGTTTAATAAATAAATTGAATTTAACAAAATTTGTTTGCAAAATGCTATGTTTGT
>JAQIYA010001879.1:0-11279 GCA_034699355.1 Microtritia minima
TTTTTTATAACTTTTAAAAGATATTTTTATTAAGTTATGGCATCTATTATTAAAAACACTATTTAATTTACTCTTATTGTTATGAATAAGAAATCGACATTTGATAAAAATTATCATTTCATTATTCAGTTTAGCTTTGTTTGATTAAATTTTAAAATATTAGAGCATTTTAAAATAAACTTTGTGTTATAAATGTTTAAATATTAGAGACAAAAATAGCAAATAATTGACTACTGCTTGCTTTACTTCATTAGATGTTCAATTTTATTTTAATTCGATTTACAAACGAAGGTCTTTCATATTTAAAAATGTTTTTGAGACTAAACTCAATTAAAGTTTGTGTAAATGTTTGCTTTGATTTTATTTTTATAGCGATGTCTAAACATTCATATTAAATCAAATAAGTTGTTATATATCTCATACCAAATTGTTATAACTTATGAAATAAATTTCTAAACACTTGGCTTTAAATTGCTTCGCATACAAAAATAGTCGTTTCTAACTAACTATGTATTGTAGGAAATCAAAATTTTTATTACGGGATTTCCTATTACTCTATTTTCAAAGTAAATAAATTCCTAAAATAAATAATACATTTTATAGATTTTTTCCGTAAAAGTTAATACGTTTATTGCATGTTTTGTAAGTGCCATTGGTTTTGAATAATTTCTGGCTATGTATTTGGTTAAAGTAATTTTTATATTTCAATCATAAGCAAATATAATATAAATTTTTAATTAATTAATCATACTATTTATTTATTATAATAAGCGTGACAATCACAGAATGGTTTTCTAGAACTTAACATGAAAGTTCTACCGTACAAAACACATTAAAAACTTAAAGTCAAAAAGTTCGTAGCTTAACATTGACAATGATATATATTAGATATTAATAAAATATATTTTATAATGTAATATATATAATATTTTATATTTTAATATTTAATATTTTATAATATATTTAGATATTAGTAAAAATATTAATACTTATATATTTATTACTATATATTACTATTTTATTAAGCAAATAACTTAATTTACCACCAGTAACAAAGCATAGAACATTTATTTTTAATATATGTTAATTTTTTCCTAAATCAAGTCTGCAATAACCGACGTGAGCCGAAGCACAAAGTCAATTATACAAAGTCAAATCCAATATTCTGTATACACATTACAAATTACATTAAAGTATTCAGGATAAAAACGTTTTTATTAGAATATTCTCCTTATATAATTCATTTGATCCCTCCTCAGATTATTTCAAAAATTTGGTTGCAATTTAGAATTAGTTAAATAAAATTTTTGAAATTCTTTGTGGTTTTATCTATTAATAAAATCCCAATTTTCATTAAGAAAATCAAGCATTAATTTGAAGTATAGAAAAATATTACATTCATAATATAAGGCGATATTTTGTTTGAAAAGATTTGTCAAATTCTAGTGAAAATGAGGTGCCATTAGTAGAACGTATTTACAAAATGCTAGTTTTGGCGCCACTAAAAATAATATTAATAGTAAAATTGAATGATAATATTATTGCTATTAAAGTGCTTCAGAAAGACACTGACGAGCGAACGTATAAACTTTTCAATGCAAAAGTAAACTCTCGCTTTCATAACATAACATCGACTCCACTCCCAAAAGTAATCATTTGTGTGTAACATTTCAAAAACACTTCATATACTCTGTAGTTTAAGTCAATTTAGTTTTACTTAATCTCTTCGTAAAGAGTTTGAAAAACCATAATTGATGCGATTATTTATAAGCTCGATGTTTGGTGTGTTTGATTTTTAATTGGCCAAAAACAGATATACTCGTGTCTCGAGTCTAACGCGACTCAATAATTGACGACATTTGGCGCAAACGCTCATAAGGCCGGGTGTAATAACAATTATTATTGCAATTACTCAATAATAAACAAACTGTTTATTTTTAAACTGTATGGCAGACACAAACATATTTTAAAAATAAATAACATCTAAAGATTTTCGGATAACAAAGAAAAATACAGTCATTTATTTATAGTTAACACACTGTAACAGAGTTTTGACATCTGTACGCATTAAAATGTGATTTTTAGTTTAACTGCTTTGTATACTCGCTTTTTTCTATAAGCATCTCTGTATTCAAGTAAACTAATAGTGAATAAATCTTTTTCTAAGTTTATCAAAAAATCTATCATTAATTTAGTCGAGACATTAGCAACAACTATATCATAATTTGTTAAACTGTATTTATTTATTTACATTTAAAATGTAAAGATTTCTCTTTTAAATAAGTCCTAAATTCACTTTAATTGAATGATTTACATTATGCGTCTTTTTTCGTTTACACACATCGTTGAGTACTTCTCCATAATTTATTTCAAGCAAAACTGCAAAATTTATGCGTCGGTATATTCTAGTCTAGTGTTAGTCATCGCGATATATTTAAATTTGGCCACATTTACATAGCATTTAAATGCACTAAAAAGCTAATTTCAATTAAGTTAATTTTTACAAATTATATAATTATCCAGTTTTATAAATTATGAAAAACAAAGAAAAATAAAACTTAAAGTAATTTAATGTAATTTTATAATTTTTGTTTTTATTTTAAACTTGAAGTTTTGGCGCAGTTTTCGTGATTCCGCATAAATCTGACGCAAACTTTTAATTAAAACAGATTACTTAATGCCTCATAATCAGGAGCGCATCTGTGTCTCAATCTGTGTCTCGCATTATTTACATTTGTCTCTATTTTCTCTGCATTTAACTTTATTTTATTAGGATATCTGAGAAATCGTAGTCAAATAATTTAGTTTATATAAATAAGTTTAGAAATGTTTGTTCTTTATCTGTTTTATTTCAGCTGAATTAAAGTTAAACGTAAAACTCAACATTTGTTTGCACACTATTTTAATGTTTCAGTGATAATAATAGAGAGAAATGTTAGAAATCAAATTTTGATTGCTTATCAGTTACGCTCAAAAATTTTAAAATGAATTGAAGAGGAAAGAGCTCTTTAGCCCTGTTTGGCGAGTGTAAGTGACTATTGGGAAGAGAGTCAAATGTTGCATACATTGCGACTACTGTTTCCAGTGATTGACATTTGAAAGTTTAACATTTATATTAAACGCCAGATTTGAATGCGTGTTATTATTATTATATTTTGCATTTATCATAAGATTCATATTTTCCCCAATTATAGCATACAAAGCGTTTCGAGATAAAGTTAGGTGGAGTTTGTTAGAGTCTGTTAGAGTCTGTTACATCTGCAGCATCACTTCAATAGTTTGATTATTTTCCATTTAAATGACATTTAAGCTCTGCGTGTACTGTCGTCTGCGAGATGATTGAAATGATCAATTGAGCTGCACTGCACTTACCATATATTCGCTTCATTTAGGCTAATATTTATGTATAGATAATCTTTTTTAGATAATAATTTACTAAAAGAGTAGTTTTTCAAACATTTTCAGCTCAATTTATTTTTGTGTGGTATATTTTTTGAGATTGACGTTATTTACATAAGCAGACATCACTACTAATTAGCTCGTTATGATTTATAAATTTCTTGACTAATATTCTAAACAGGAAGATATGTTAAAGTAAATGAGTTGAAAGAAAACTTTATTCTATAAATAAATAAAATGTGCTAAAAAATTGGCTGTTTATTGTGCTTTTTCAAGTGCTAACTATTATTGTTGTACAGGTATGTATAAATATGATGATAAGTATATTTAAATTTTTTATTTATTATCAATAAATTTTGTTAATAAAATACAAAAGAATATAAAAAAAATTATTTTTCATTATCATTTAAAAAAAAGATTACTTACAATTATTAGCTGAGTTTTATTAAGTTATTTTATAAATATTTTAATTTGAATATAAATGTTTTTGAATTATGTAAGCGATCGTTTCGCGCCAATAATTGCAAAAGCATAAAAAAATGTATTTATACAAATTTAAAAACTTCACATTTACAGTTCGTAGTTTGCAATTATAGTTAATTTGTATTTTCAATTGTGTGCTCACAATAGGCCGTCCAGTGTGAGCACATTGATAAACGTGGAAAACTATTGGGCTAACTAGTGGTTGCAGTCTCGCACACATCACACACATCGCACACTCGTCTCACTTATTCATTCTCTCGCAACCATTCTCTCTCTCATTCCACTCTCCTTTTCTCCTTTTAGTTTCTCAAAGAGACATTCGTTTTTGTGTGTTTTCGGTTCGCTTTTGTTGCGGTGTATGAATGCCATAGAAGGCCACAGGAGTCCAGTCTTTAGTTGGAAAAGTGTTTTGTATAAAAATACATCATTGTGTACATCATAGTATTGGATAAGTAAGCTATATATCGCTGTCGAGCAGTGCTCAGTCCTTTATTTCGTTCGTAAATTTGTTGGTGAGGGCGAGAGCGAGAGAGAAGGAGGGATAGGGAGAGACTGTAGTTAAGAAATTAAATTGTCCAAAGAAAATTAGGTATGAGAGGAATAAACTTGTTTGCCATTCAACACTATTCAACACTATATATTTATATTAAGCTATCACTACGTTCGATGCGCTCAATAGTAATGTTTGTTCAGAATATAGACTAATAATAATATTTTTTAAAATAAAACTTCACAATACCTTTAAAGACAAAAACTTGAAACGCCATCAAAACTATAGATATTAATGAAAAATATTAACGAGAATTTTTTAAACATTTTATGTAATTTTTATCATCGATTCTACTTTTATTTCGCTTTGATATCTAATTTTATTTCAATTATTATTTTCATTAAAATTAGTCAAAAAAAACTTACTTTCAAAGATTTGTTTTCAAACTTTCCAAATAGACATTACATTTGTTAATAAAACTGAATCGGGGCTCGAGAGGGAATTTGTCGATCAAAACTCGAGAGTCAATGACCAGATCTAATTTTTATGAATAAGTAGTTTTTTGTAAAGACTCAATTTTATGAGATAATAAAATTTCCACTTAACGCATTTTATTGCCTCACAATATAATAAACAATTGGACAAGAATGATATATAAAAATAAAAAAATTGATGCAGATTACAGTCTGACTTTGTTTATATAAACTTATTTTATAAACTCGGCTCCGAAATGAAATATTTGCTTTCGGCGCAAAATAAAATCTCGCACTTAATTTACTGATACTAAACGAGACAAAATAATTATTTTTTCGAGTTTGCTTTTAAAGCGAGTCCTTTAGGAAGCCATCGATGGGTGGATAATATATTATAAATATTAAAATCCGAACACTCGTTTAGCTAAACCAAACTGTAAAGCACTCGTATTTATGAAAATAAGACGCAATCGCTGCTGCAATTCATAAAATATCCGTTATTACATACTCTTTTAAAGAAAGGTGTGCGCAGGTATTTATTGCCAGGTATAGAATTTTAATAGCTTTGAGTGCATTTTTTTTCTCCAACTCATTCTCTATCTCTCACTCTTTTTCTTAGCTCTATCTATCTTTCTGTCTTTTACGCCAACATTAATGATTCGATTGTAACATAAATACTTTAAAGCCACTAATCCTGAAATTTTTAAATGATTGCCAACTATTCAACCCCTTTTCTTCTTTTTTGGTCGTCTCCTCATCTGCTCATCTATAGCATCGTCGATAAGTTGGGCAACATTTAACATGCATAACACACTCTTTCTTTCATAACATGTTACCTGTTGTAAGTCTTCACTTATACCAACTTATATCAACTTTCTTGTCTAAATTTAAGCTAAAATACTAGTATTTAAGTTATTTTAAAAATTGATTTTATGTTTACAAATAATTTTTATTAGTCTTAGTTATGTTAATGACACATTAATTAACCATAGTAACTATTTATGAGGCAATAATTGTGTGCGTTTTTATAGACTTTAACCATAATTATTTATTTAAATTTATTTAAACCTATATGTAAAAGAGAGAAGTTCCCAAAATATAAGTAAAATATATAAAGTTTATTATAATATTTTTCAAAAATATATTAATATTTCACGGATTTTTAAAAAATAGTCTATTTAAATATAAGAATTAAAAAATTTAAAGACTTGTCGTTTTTAAAAAATCTTTTTTATAAAGAATTTTCTATAATCTATATAAGTATAGTGCAATATTAAGACGAATCTTATTATAATTATCTCCCTAATAATGATAATTAAATAATAAATTATTTTATTTATACTTTGCATTTTTAATTAATATAATAATTCAAATAATTGTTTCCTTTAGTAAAAAAAAATAATTTTCACGCATTGTGTACTGTAAGCCTTACAGTGTAAGGTATATATGCAAACATGCAGTTCAGAGTGTTAAGCAATTGTTACGAGCATATCGTCGATATATCGTCGATATATGTCATGCATATATTGCGATATATTGCGAATTGTGATTAAACCACGTAATAATGTTTAATGCTTGCCATTCGATTCGCTTTCAAACAACAATAGCTCATAGCATGTATGTTCGATTCAATTAAGAGTAAATGTTTAGTTATTCACAATATGTAAACGAAGTGTACTCGTTATGGTTCAGTGTGTTGTATTGATATTTATTTGATTTGCAACTTTAAAATCAGACATTCAATCATTAATCTTAAATAAAAAAAGCTGACGTATTTAAAACCAAACTAATCTCTTGAAATCTCAGCGATGTTGAGAATTATTGGTATAGAGAATGTATATATTGTGTATATGAGAGCGTATTAAAACTTACGAGTTAGCAATTGATTGTGCACTCATGCCTAAACTGTTGTTGCGTTGCATTATTGTGTACAATATATTAGAGAAGTGCAGATTCGAGTCCACGGGTGGTCCAACTAATAACACAGACTCACGCTGACGGCACATGCATTTCGCTTTGCATATGCGATGTCAGGTCACGCTGTTTATGATATGCCATATTTTTTTCTAATTTAAATAAGTTACTAATGTATTCATTCTCTCATTCGGTCGTCTAATTCTGCGTACAATTCTCTGTACGCGAAATGTATTCAAAATAATTAATTTGTTTGGGTTATCAAAGTGAACAGTCTAGTCGTTGCACTAACTCTGCATATTTTTATATGACTTACTTCATGTGTTTTCAAAATTAATTACTTTCATCATTTAATCAAGAAATTTTCATTTATTAAATGTAATTAATTTTCAAAATAATTTTAAAATTAATTATTCTCTATATTTTGGAATCAATGAATGACTGATAATATTGAAAACAATAAATTGATGCAATTATAACTTGAATCCATAATCAAATATATCAATTGATTATAAGTTTAATCATTATTTAATCAATAAAAAGTCATTAATTTAATTAACAATTAAAATAATTAATTATATAAGTTATTATCACTTAAATTAATATTTAGTTTTCAATATAAGAATTTCAATATAACGTCTAACGTAAGCCTTTATTAGTAGAAAATGTTCATACCTTATATTGAAAAATGTTTAATTAACCAAAATAACATGCTGTATGCTTACAATATATCACAGTTTGCAAAAACAATTCGTATACTTTTAAAATTCTGAAAATGTGAAGCTATACAGTATAAAGCAAGTAAGTCTGTAATTGTTTGGTTTTCAATGCATATAAAATACATAAATCAATTGATGTCATGTAAAGAACCCTAAGATCGCCTGAGGATACAAAATAGACATACAATTAAGTTAAAATATATTTTAAAGTTTACATATAATAATAGAAATAAAAGTATATTATTTTAAATGCAACATTAATCTGCATTTTCACTTTATTTTATAATCATTTAATTCCGTCAGTTTTTATTATACCATCACATGTATAAATAAATCAAAACTTTTATATTATATTATATTTTTTTAGTGAAAATTATTCTCTTATATAATTTATATTTGAAACCTCCCGTCATTGACAAAATAAAGAAATGGTACCTATTTTTGTGCTCTTATTTGACGCCAAATATTTCTTTTAACTCTTATACAGAGTCAGCTAACATGAACATTGGTATAAAGATAAACTAATAATAATGTTCATAATTTTTTTATTAAACTTAACAGTACTTAAAATGAAAAATCTTAAACTGTAGCAAAATCTTTAATTGCTATATAAGACATTATATAACAATTGAAATTGCAATCTAAAGGTCGAAAAAAGTAAAAGACTCATAACTATATTATAAATTATAATATGAATATAATCTATATTATAATATTATATATTAAATAATTGAGTTTAAAATATATTAAAATATACTTTTAATATATCATTTTATAGCTGAAAATATACTGTAACTGATAGTATAATTATAAATTAATCAAAATTGTAGCGCTAATAAATAACGCTAAATAAACAAATTTAATTTAAAATAGTAAACAATGTCTGGGCTTATAATTTACGTTGAGCATTGAGCATTGGTTAGAAAGTGGCGTAACAGATTGAGAATTTCTTAAAATGCTTCTAAATTAGTAAATTAGTTCATTTAGCATTAATTTATGATAATTTGAATTTTTATAAAATTATATTAAATAATAAAATAGTTATACACTTTTGAATTAGTTATATCATTACTTTTGTCTCGACCTTTATTTGTATAATTATTTTATACGATAGTTATTTCTCTAAAATGTAATAATTTTATTTCGATAATAGGATATTTATAAATTCAATATATTATAGTTTCTCAATAGCATTTAAAATAATGTTCTAAACATATTATTAACTTTAAAATTTAATTGTATCATACAAAATATATAATCGTTTTGAAGCAAACAATTATTTTTGTTGGATTATAAATGCGATTTTCAATAATCAAGTGCGAAAGTTTTTACTTATTTATATGCTATTAAATGTCTGCTTCTAATTATTTTTATTTTGATAATAATACATTAACTGCTTGAGTGTAATAGTAAATTTTTAAGGGATTAACATATTTATTCAGGGGTTGACGTCTTAGCCATGGTTTATGAGATTATGTGTTTCATTGTGAACTAAAAAATAAAAATGTGTAAAATGAACAACTTTTTTATGTCTAGTACTTGAATGGCTAAACACCCATCAGGTTATAAACTATCAGAAATTGAGCATTAAAACGAAAAAGGGGGCACTCTATTGCCAAAACACTTTTTCGAGACAATAAATACCTCCTCTGTCTCGACGCGGATAATTATTTATATTCTTTTTAAACGTAAAAACTTATGGTCTCACTGTTAAGAATACATTTTCTGGTTTTAGCATATTTTTCAAAAAAAAAATTCATTGCTCTTTCTTAAAGAAAGAGAAAGTAAAAGTGATTTGTGCGCAAATTTTGAAATTTTTATGACGTCTTCGCCTTAAATAAATTTTTTGGTGTAAATTTGCGCCGAAATAAAAATGGTAATTCATTTACGATTTATCATTATTTTTAAATTTAGATAAGCCATAATTGAATGCAATTACTTTGAAACGAGCCCGTAATGAAATCTCTCTCTCTCTCTCTCTCTCTCTCGTCTCCTATCCTCTCTCTAAATTTGATTTATTAAAAAGCATATTACAATTTACGTTTATGCAAATTATTTAATCATATTTTTAGGGTTTTCTTAAACTATTATTATTTGAAAATTTAAGCAAAAACAAAGCCTCGAGGGATAAAAATAATGTTTGAAAAGTGTGAGATGAAGAACTTTTAATCATTCAAATGCAATATTTGGCCTCACGTGTGATGACCGATGTCTTAATTAGTTTGTGTGTGCGTTATACGCATTGTTATAACGAGTGTTGCCTATAAATTCTTGCTTTCTATTTCTGCACTAATTTTTCGCTACCATTTGTTGCTTGTAATGCATAGCTAAACATCTCACGCAAACCTAATCCCATTTGCAAAAAATAACATTATCGCCGCACGCCAACCATGCCTTCAAAATTCGATTGTTATGTTTTCAGGGCTCAAAATATTTATCTAAACATTTTAATTAAGGTATATAAACGTGGAGCCAATTAAATAGCTGTGCTATGCTTTTCTCAAAAAGAAGAATTATGAAGCGGTCTCTCTCTCTCTCCCTCTCCTTAAGTCCAATTTTGCCACTCTATTAAGTGTTTGCCACTCTCTATCTTTCGATATGTTCACATAAATTTTGTTAGTTTCTCGCCATACCTCGCATTTGGCTCAGAATTGTATGCGTTCACTCATTTCATGCTGAATTTACCTGTATTTACGTGTGTTTAGGTGTACTCATTTTTTATATACAATTTTTATTTTTGCAGCTACGGGTGTAATAATTATAACATACAACGCTTTGCGAGAGAGCGTGAGAGAGAGAGAGAGAGAGAGAGAGAGAGAGAGAGTCACCTCAAGGCAATACTGCATTTTTAGTGTAGTTTACATCATGTGTGGTCTACTGTAAGACAAAGTATGCCATACAAAAGGTGATGATGATGGCAGAGATGATGGCAAAGTTGATGCCGGAATAGGCAATAGTCACCAATTTTTTAATAGAGAGCAGAGTAAGTCGTATATGATCTCTAATTTTATCGTTACGGGTTTGCGTTATATCGTCAGTGATAGTCTGGTCGTGAAAATAACACATGAACTGTAATAATTATTAGTGTTGGCTAATTGAGGCTTAGTTTGAATGGCAAACATGCGCCAAACGACGATTGCCGATGAATGCCAACGCATTGTACGCACGCATTCTTCCACCTGTAAAATATGTTTTGCCGGTCAAAGTGCAAACCTTAGTTCAGATAAAACTGATATCATTTAATTTGGGTGTGTTTTGGCACTTATTTGTATTCGATTAAATTCTGACTCTCGTGAACTGAGTCTGGAGTGTCGGACTTTTCAATTCTAGCTCAGCGTCTCTATTTAGAAAAAATTTGGTACGTTATGTAATTGAAATGTAATCCAAATTGGATCATCCAATAACCCCTTCATCGAGAAAAGTAATACAATTGGCCACCACTATAGCACACATTTTAAAATACTATTTTGACGTCGAAAATGTTTTAGTTGGCCAGTATAAGTTGGCAAATGTGCAAATATAGGTGAAAATAAACATACAGTAGTAGTGTATTGTTAGAGAGAGTAACAATAGTCTTATACGGTCTTATATTTTCATTTTCAAAAATTTAACAAAAAAAACATCTATAAAAAACTTTTGTGCACAACTAAAAAACTTAAAGTGAAACAAGAGCATACATATAATATAATAACATTGATAACATTGATAGTCTACTATAAATACTAAATATAATAATTTATATTTGTTTTCATATATAATTTGATTTATTGTAATTTAATACTGTATTAAATAATTTAATTT
>JAQIYA010001880.1:0-11279 GCA_034699355.1 Microtritia minima
GAAAGAGTAGTTTTGAAGGACTCCTCCAAAACTTCAGAAAATACTATCACTTCAAAAAATTTTAAATAAATTATAAAATTAAATTTAAATATATTTTGAAGAATTACAAAAATATTATATTATATGAATTTCTGTTTATATATTATTCTGTTTATAATATTTAAAATAACATAAATTAAAAACCACAAATAAAAACTTTATCTCTCATTTTATGTAATATTAATTTATATTTTTAGTTGAAATAGTTATTTTCACTGATCTATAATTATATTCTTACCACAATTAAATAAGAGATGAGAAATTTTATTTTTTAATTTGAGAAAAAATTGCAAAACTTATATCAATCAAATTTTTATTCGTTTTCGTAAAAATTAAATAATAATTACTAAATAAATTTTAAATACAGTACATCTAATATGTATAATTTAGACAATCATTTCCAATTCGCGCGCGTATTCGATGGTCAATGAGGCCAACTGTTCGGCCGGTATTTTGTTGGCGTTCTGAACGATAGCCTTATTGGCGTTAAACTCGAAAACATTGTCACCACCGAGTGTCCACTTTTTATCGCTCGCAAACTTGTTGAGCTGCTGGACGTCGTCAAAGAAGAGCAGTCGTATGGACTCGCGAACACTGATCCGGTCGTAGGCCTTCTCAATACAGGCCCCGATCTCCTCCCGAATGGTGTCGAGGAGTATATCGATGAAGAAGGTGTACGAGTCCGCGGGAACGTTGCCCTTCGAGAGGAACACTTTGTTATAACTGCCTTCCATTAAGTACTGCTCCAGCGATACCGGATGTCTGATGTAAATGTTGTTTTGAATCTCTTTCGGCGGAAGTAATTCCAACTCCTTTTTTTAACAAAAAAAATGAAAATAAACAAAAACACAAGTGAAACATAATTTTAAAGTTGGCGTACGGTATGAAAGTCTGCCACTCTGTTCTGCGAGAGAAGACACAAGAGATTGAGTCCAAGCAATTGGTATTTGTATGCGGATTCCGGTAATTCAGATCTGATTTGAGAAACAATGAGAGACAATGTTAAGACAATCACGAGATAACGCATGAAAAGGAGAGACCGCTTACTGATAGTCGAAGTAATAGCACTTCAATTGAGCCAAATATCGCTCGAACGACGGAATGTCTTTGACGGCAACACTCCATTGGGCGCCGATTTCGAGGATATCGCGGGCGACGATCAGCTCCTGTTTGGTGAACGGCGAGTCGGCGGTCGGCAGAAACGACAGCTCCGTTAGCATCACTTTCAGTCGGCCCAACAGTTGACCGCATTTGTCCAAATTGCGCGAACGGCTGTCCCACTCCTTCTTCAGCAACTTATACGCGGCGTTCACGTCGTTGATCGGCGCCATTGGTTCGCGTGGATTGAGATTTAGTTGATTCAAATGAGGTTTTGTAATGATGTTTAGTGTTTGAAACACCAAACGGTTCGCAGCAGAGATGACGAGCGATGAATATAAGCGTTTCAATTTCGGCCCTTTTTCAATGCCTTCACTCAATTGTTGTGTCGAATCAAAAGGGACCGTAAGTTCGTTGTGATGACAATGATTTGCAACTTTTTATTATTATATTCGCGCATCATTTAAGTCAGGCTTTCAATCAGATTTTGACTTTTGATCTTTTGTTACAATTAGTAAAATTCATTTAACTCTTAGGCTTTTAAAGCATTGAAAGTAATTTCTATTTCACGTCTTTCATTCAACATAAGTTCATTTTTATTTTCATTTTTTTCACTCTAAATTATATTTACAATATTATAATGATAGACAAGAAGTGAGTACTGCATGTAATTCATTATCAGCACAGGAATAGTTTCAGATTTGTTTTTTAAACATTAAACATAGTATAATATTTTGCCAGTTTTGTGTGCAGTTTACATGAAAACAATAAAACATATTCATATTAATGTGTGTAAATTACCGTATATTTCAATTATGCGATTGTGTTTATAAATAATATATAAAAACGAAGAAACACTGTTTGAACCAAATCTTATCTGAAATCGATGTGATTCTCTCCCCTTTCAATAATAAATTAAAAGTCCTAACTTTAGTTAAAATTAATTTGTTTTTTTCGATTACAATTTGTTACTGGTTTTAAATTAGAAAATAATTCATTCCTCAAACAAACTAAATTAACGCCTAAACTCTCATCACTGGTGCGGAGTTTGCTGTTCGTGATGCGCGGCCGTCAAGATCGTGGTCTCGCTCTTCGGGTGCGCTCCGCCGGCCGCAGATCGCTCTTTGATATCGATCTTGAGATTGACGGGCAAGCCCTGCAACGATCGCGTCACCGAAACGCCCTCCAAATACACTTTAATCTTCTCGTTCGGTCTGGCGTTCGCCACTTCGATCCACGGCTCGATCACCGCCTCCGTCACGCGCGGACAGTCGCTGACCCGAAAGTTACGCACAGTTCGTTTCGCTAGCTTAACAAAGTTAACAATTCCGGCATCGCTGACGCCGGCCATCGACGAGAGATGCAGAACCCGAAGAGTGGGCAGTTTGGCCAACTCGGCGAGCGTCGCGTCCACCACGTTGTGGCCGTTTAGAAACCGAATCTGTTCCATACGCGGACAGTACTTGGGTAACAGCGAAATGCTTCGGTGCGTGAATCGGCAGGTCTTGGCTTTAGTGCCGGCGATCGCGATCGACTTGAGTTTGCGGCAGCCCTTCATCACAGGTATGAGCGACTCGTCGGTCAGAACCGAGTCGTCTTCGTTGCGCGAGTCCTCAGCGATCACGAGAAACTCCAGTTCCGTGAGTTTACCGAAACTCTTCAAACTTCCGCCGCCGTACGAGCCGAACGTCATCTTTAAGCTCTTCAATTTGGTCATGTTATCGGTGATCAGAGACCAGTTGGTCGCCTGATAACTGGTGACAATGAGTCCGAAGTGACTCAGATTACGACCGTTACCCGAGACGAGCGCCTCGAGCGCCGGGTTCGGGTCAGCTAAATGGTTGAGACCGATCCAGATGTCATCGATATCGGGTCCCAATTTGCTGAGACACTGACCCGTCACTTCTCGGCCCGGATTTATAGCGTTAATGATCTTCAGCTTTCGCAAGCCTTCGCAGAGAATGCTGAACCTATAAAACAAAGCAAAACAAAACATAAAAAGCAAATTATAATAATTCTTATAAACGGCAATCACAAACCGATTCTCGTCGAGATCGCAGTGCGAGACGTCGAGAAACGTGATCTGCGAGAAGCGCACCGCCAACACAGTGATGCCCTTCCACGACAAGTTGCGACACCCGTACAGACTCAGTCGCTCGATCTTCGGACAGTTCTGCCGCAAAATGGCCACCAAGTGGTCGCTGACCGTGAAGTTCTTCACAATCAGTTGCCGCATATTCGGATAGAAGCTGAGCATAGCGTTGAACTCGTAATAGTTCATTCCCGGCGGCGGCGAGCCCTTCACCACACGTCCCGTGTATTGAAAGCCGTGTCGCGACGCCAGGTATGAGTCGATGTTCGACCGCCAGTGTTTGCACACCAGTCTCAGCGGCACTAATTTGCGCCAATTGTTCGACTTTAGGAATCGGGCGATAATGAGTTGAAACACTTCGGGCGCGAGTTCGTTGATGTTCTCCGCCCGAAGCGCGGACATCAGACTCATGGCCGACACGCACTCTTCGCTACTGTTCGGAGCGTCCATTCGGTCGTCGGTCTCTTCGGTCGACTGTTTCGCTCTCTTCAACGCGTTCGTCGACCGCTTCTGACTCTCGCCGTCGATCTCCTGACCGCACACTCGGCGCGCGTCGTTCGCAATGTTGATCTCGTCCGACAGCAGAGACATAGTAATAATGGCTTCAGTGATCACTCTTCGAGTTACGAGTCTTCAGCGATCGATATTCAAAACTTTGAGTTATACTTTAGTTTTGTTTGTTTTGTTTTTTCTATGACACGTACAATACGTTTGACTACGTCTACACTTTATTTCAACACTTATCGATTATTTTTCGTTACCTTTTGGTGGACCAAAATTTTGTGAACTGATCGCCGATAGAAGTGATCAACAAATGAAGACCAAAACACGTTAACGTAAGACAAACTTTTAATTTCGTCACTTTTTACTAAACAGGGCGTGAGATTTATGAATGTGTTTCTCTTGTGGCGACCGTTGATTATTGAATGAGTGCGCACTGTGTGTGAGTATATAATACGCGTTGCAAATATGGCGTACGCTTTGCCAGCGATATATGTATTGCCAGTGAGAAGTGAACAATAAAGTGTGACGTAAGTCATGCCGCAGTCATAGAGTGCGTCACATTTCATCAGATTTTATTCACAGCGTAACCCTATTCTGGTGTCGTTCGCGCAGTGAATGGCACTCACGCTCACTCGTGTTTTCGGCGCTTAACGCTAGGGTTTGCGTGAGTTTTCCAGAAAAATGTAAACCTTTGTGGAGACAAACTTCGTTTGCCATTAATAAAACTTTAACGATAAGCGTTTAAGCGGTTTGAAGTTTGTGTCCCGAAAACGGAAGTTTGGTTTTGAATTTTTAAGCCAAAGACAAAAATGAAATATTTGTTTGAAATGTGTTCACCACATGCTATTCGCTGTACGAGTGATGAAACTTTGGCAAAGTTCGCAGAGAGAAAGCATATCACGCACGAGACAGCAGTAAAATTGATTACATATTTTTTGGTATAAAAAAAGTTTGAGATACAAATTATAGATAAATAAATTTTTAATTACAAAACAATTAGCAAGAGATAGAAACATTTTTTTGTGTGCAAAAAAGTAGTTAACAAAAGTAAACAAACGCGAAATAATTTCGTATCAAATGTATGTCAGAGTAATTTTAGGTTTCGCTTCATTTTCGATCAACTTTTTTAAAAAAAAGTGACGACTTTCCTGTTTTAGCGACACGTTTCACATTTTGTCGGTGTGTCCGCCACTGTCGAGTATAAGCTAAATCACTAATCGATACCATCTGTCACAATATGGCGCAAACTGTTGACTGACTGCTGAGGCTATTGTACTGATCATCTGCGAGAAACGGAGAGAACAGAAAGAGAAAGAGTGGCATACACTTAATACAAGGCCAGCAAATGTTTGTTTGCTAATCAATATTTAATGTTTGGTCCAAATTGTTTGCCTCGAAATGTGTTAATTTACGCTTTAGTTAATCTGTCAATTAAGATAAAAATAAAAACAGTATAATTTCAAACCAAGCATTACTTGTGTGGACAAAAAAAAAGTTTTTACCACTTTGTGCTGTGTATTGTGTGCCTAAAATGTGACCTCAAATTCTGACGCTATCAACACTTAATAAACTGATAAACAATTTTTTTCCCTAATTATAAAACATTTACACCGCATTTAAGTTGCAATTAATTTCTAGACATTTCGTTGCAATGCATTTCCAGACAAACTTTTTGAGAAAAAATAGTTGAAATGCAATTCCCTATCAGTTGTGTGTTTCATGCTTATCAATGTGTTTCCCGGAATATAAAGTGTCATGAAATGTGAAATACGAAGTGCTAACGATTTGCATCACATATAAAAAAACATGACATTAAAAATGATTATGCGATCAGTGTTTGTCTGCAGCGATCGTCACAATTGTTGCATACCTTCAGGCACTTGAGCTATGAGAGCGTCCGCCATCTCGGGAGTGGTGGTGAAGAGTAGATCTTTGACGAGCTGTACGGAAACTTTTTGACGCCGAAAGTGTTCGGCCGTCTCCACCAGACGACGAATATTTTCCTAAATTAATTTGTTTCAAAATTAATTATTAAATTAATTATAATTTTTTTTGCGATTGATGTGAAGGCTATTCAACTTTTTCTTTTCTAATTATACGAATTTGTTTGTGTTTACAACGAGCGAAATGTATAAAAGATTGCTTTATTAAAGTTAGGCAAAACTTTTATCTATGTTTAAATAGTGAAACTTCGAGATTAAAAGAGTGAGTAATTTCTCGAGTAATTGCACAAAATATTTGCGTTCCCATTAAAAGGACACTCGTATTAATAGATCTGCTGATGATATCGTGTTTATCTGTTTATACAGCGCAGTGTGTTTTAATACTCAACTGTATTATACTATTGATAATCGTTGCAAAAACAGTACACCAATCGCTACTTCAATAATCACACTATTTATACTAATTATAGGTAAACTTAGTGCGAAATGCGTACAATTCTCTGTTGTTGTCTCGCCTGCTGTTTCTTCATGAGCAACAGCTCCACAATAATGCTCTGCTTGTTGGGGTCCACTATTCTGCCATTCATTTTGAAGCCGTGCATCAATTCGTTTCCCTGTTTTTCGAGCTCCTCCTGAAACATGAGCTTCCGCTGACCGCTCTGTTTCGACACGTTCATCGTCTTCACCACTTGCCGGCCGTACACCTGAGCGTTAATGAATCCATCCTTCAGGTACTCTATCAGCTGCTGAGTGACCGGACTAAACGTGTAGATCTTTTTGAAGTTATAGTCCGGATTCGAGGTGTCGGACATCGCATCGGTTCGCGTGTCCTCTTCGTCGAGAAACACCCGAAACCTGACGTAAACGTCCTTAAAATTCAAAACAATTTTTTTTGAAACGATTATAAATAAAATGCAGAAACAAAAAAAAATCTAACTGTGAATCGGGTGGGAATTCCGCGACAGCCGTTAATTTTCACCACAAAATGAATGGTCTTTCCGATGAGCTCTTGCGGACTATCAACATAGACGTCGTCGCGCTCGTCGTATTCGCTTCCGAGTTGATCGCACGGCACAACTTCTATGTTCATTATGCCCACCTCTGTGCCCGTATAGTCCGTAATTGAGAGCTGCTCTTTGAGTTCGACCATAAACGCCAGCGATTGTAGGTATACCTGAACGGTGCCGATTCGACACTCGCTGTTCGGGTCCTCCGAGAACGGGTCGCGATCCTGAAATTAGAGAAAAAATAATTATTACAATTCAAATATTGAAATAAATTCAAATATAAAATTTAACCGCTGGTAAATCCCATTCCTCTTCGCCGGACTCGTAATTCTGATACATCTCTTTCATGACGTATAGTCTATTGAAAAACTTCTCTTTAGTCCACTCGAACTCCTGATTGGTTTCGATGTTTCGAAATTTCACAAATACCTACGAAATGAGCAAAAATTGGACAAACTTGGACAAAAATTTTGAAGAAAGAGATCGCTGCAAACATTTGTACTATTTTAGTAAATAATGATTTTATTAACAATTTTACAAAATCTCTGGAATTAAAAAGTGGTTTAAATTAAATTTGTATTCAATATTTAAATGAATGAAATAGTTGTGCTCTTTAATTAAATAAGTTAAATTATTTGTTCAATTTGTTTAAATTATTTACTATTTTAAATAAGACGTGAGTATATATAAATGTGGGCTAAATAGAGTTGAATTTGCAAAATTATAAAAAAATTGTAAAAAAAAATAAAAAAGCTGTAAAATAAAAAATTTTACAACTATTATTAAAGGGAGTTGTCTCGAGTTGTCTCGATTCAAAAATGCCAATAAAATGGTTGAACTCATAAATTAAACATCAACTACTAATAAAACATTTATTAATGTTCAATAAGAAGCTTATCAGGTATTATAGTCAATCTTCTCGATATAATTAACGTATATTAAACTTTTGATAATATACAAATTTTCAGTATTAAGTAAGAACTTTCGAAATGCTAATTTGAAAAAGTTTGCTACTTTTAGTAATCCATTGTTATATTTAAAGGGTTTAATAAATTATTTAAATATCAATTTAATTATAATTGTTTCATAAAATATTAATTCATTTCAAATTCAAATTTAATGATATATTATAATGCGTCACAAAATTATTAAAAATAAGTCAAACATCCATTTATCGATAAAATCCCTAAAAACGTAATAATACTCACTTCAGTTCGGTCGCCGTGTTTGCCGAGAAAGTGTGGCGACACGAGAATGATTTCGAAGCGCACGTGTTTCTCGAGCTCCTCACTGATAGCGTTGGCCTCGTCGACGGCCGGTATCGTCTCGAGTAAGTCCTTATTGAGGATCGCCTGCTCCATAGAGGCGTCTTCGCTGTTCACCTCAAACCCGGCTTTGGTCGCGATCTCCTCCTGAGCCAACTCGAACGACACGTCCGCGAACGTCAGTTTCGACTTGAGCTGCTGTTCTGGATGGACGAATACGAACAGCTGCGACGCGCCGAACATAAGCCGGTCGTTGTGACTGAGATTGACTTTCGTGATGACCGGATCGCCGTTCAGGAGTATCCGACAGTCGTCGGCGCAGCGCTCCATAATAACCTTGTCGTTGTCGAGCCGGTTCACGACGGCGTGGTGTTCCTGAACGAGCGGCCCCAACAGCGGGATCGAACAGTCCTCGGACTTGCCGATCGTGTTCGCGCCCTTTCGGATGATGTGGCAGATCTTGCCCGACAGCTGTTCGTCGAAGTTCAGGTTCGAGAGATAGGGATTCTGGCGTTTCTCGTCGTCGCTCACGTGCTCCCTGTGGTCGGGATCGCGATTCTTGCGTTCGCTCTGCTCGCGCATCGCCTGCTGTCGCAGTCTCTCCTCATACGACTGTCGCATTTCCCGCACTCGTCGCTCGTTCTCCTCCATCGCCGCCCGCATCTCTTCCTCCCATTTCTGTTTCGCTTCGTTCAGAGCTTTTGGAGATTAAGATTAAAAATATATCAATTACTATCTCTATTATCAATTAATTTTGAAGATTGTTGTCAGGAAAATCACTTTAGTTATATTGCAGGAGAGGATAAATGATACCTCGATTCACATTTGATAAATGATTTTATATCCCTTTGTATGTTATGGGGAAAAGTTAACAAAAGTATAAAAGTTTTAAAATATGATAAATGAAAAATTTTTTTTGATTATACGAATAATTTTTTAGTGACAAATTAGGCTCGCAGTACCAATTTTATATTTGTTAAAGTATAGCTATGACTATTTATCTCCCCTTACCGTCGGGTGACATGCCATCCATGGCTGACGTCTTTCCATTCTCTATTCCCTTATCCATCAGTTTTCTCAGCTTTTCGTTCTCCTCTCGCAACTCCTTAATCAACTTATCGGTGGCGTCGTTATTGATTTTGGCGTGATTTTTAATCTGTTTAGCGCGATCGGCTAAATATCGATCAAAAAATAATTAATTCCATAAAAAAAATTAGTTGATAAGCCAATGCTTACCGTAGCGCAGAGTCGAAAGCGTTTCATCGTAGTTAATATCGGCCGGACTGATGGTGGCGATCATGACTGTCTTACTGTTGCCGCCGAGAGCGTTCATCAGCAGCCGAGTCAATACCGAGTCCCGATACGGCACTTTCACGCTCTTGCCGTTCGCCTTCTCGGCCAACGCGTGAATGCAATTGCCGACACTCGACAGCGATTGATTTATGGCCACACCTTCTTTCAGTCTGTCTCCCGTGGCCTGTGTTCCCGATAAGCGTTCGCTGAATATTAGAAATATATATTTGAGATTATAATCGTTTTGTAAAGATTTACAGTAAAAAAAGAAGAATAAAATTTGTAAAGTTTTCTAAATTTGTAATCAATTACATGTATCAGAGTAAATGACTTTATTATAAATACTTATCTATAGTAAGAAATAAATTTAAATATATTTATATTTATTAGGAATTTATATTTAATATAATTATAATAGGAATTATAAATTTTTTGTTTATAAATTAAAAATAATTTAAAGTAAAAGTAAAAATATATATACTATCTATAAAATAAATTTACAATAATTTGAGTTTTACATTTGCTTTAAAAATATTTTACTTAATGAAAGTTTTCGGTTAAAAGTGAAACCTGATATAAATGGAATAATTAAATCAAACTTAATTGCATGTAAATTGTTAAGACATATTTACAAATTATTAATTTATATTAATATTTCAAGAGAAAAAAAGTTTAATGTTTTTAACACATATACAGTTTAATTTATATATATTTAATGGTTTAAAAGAAATTTATTCCAGATATTCAGATATTTGTAGTTTAATTTTTGTGATTGTACTGCTATAAAAATTAATATCAATAATAATAACAATAATTCTGAATCTGCGGACAATATTAATATGTTAATGAATTTTCATAAGTAAAATTTTAAGCATTTGGGTCATCAAAATAATAAATATTGAACATTTTATTATTAAGTTACTGTGCATTAATGCTATAAAGTTACTGAAATGCTTTGAATACAATAAGTTTCGAGTTTGAAAAAAACAGCAAAAATACAAATATGAATATTCTTAAGGAAGAGTTCTTTATATTATTTTAAAATATTCAAATTTTTATTAAATTCAAACACTCAACTAAATGCAAATAAATATAATTAATTTCAAGCCAAACTTAATTTATCAATAATAGAAATAATTTGAATAAAGAATGTATAATATATAATACATCTTAATATATAAAATTCATTTGATCGCACATTAAGCTAATCTAATTTAGTGAAATGCAATGCAATGCAACAATTCGGTGGAATGTAAAGATAAGGAAAATAAAATTTATTTTGTAGAATTTACTGCATAATTATTTTTTATGGCATACAAGCTATAATCTAATTTAAATGCGTATCGCGGATGTAAACATATAGTTTTAGGCTAATGCTTATACAAAATGATAACCCAATACTGTATTAATGCTTTAAATAATTAACTTATAAAATTTGATTTAAAGTTTAAAATCAATGTTTTATATTTTGATATATATTTTTATTATGTTTTATAATTCAAACTACATATGAAAAGAAATTAATATTAACCAACTTGTGGTAAATTAATAAAATTTATGACTTTATAAATTAATAATTCTTTTGTGATCGCATTATTATTATTATTATTCTGTTCCATACTTTTATTTATATATTTATATATTGATATTCTATTTATATAAATATACATAAATATTTCGTATAAGTTGTTAATTTTATTGAAAAGCCTCATAACTTTTGTGCTTTGTTTAGCCTCCATTAAATCAATGTAAAATTAATTTTGCATTTAAAAAATAATTGATCTTTTATTCAAATGAATTTGTCAATTATAATTTAAAATTAATGATAAAATTATCTTTTCATTTGATTTATCTTTTAAAATTTTTTTATTATTAATAGTTACTTATCTTTCTAATTATTAAGGCTTTGACTTATAAATATTGCAATACTTTATTGTCTCATAAAGAATAATAAATATTTTAAAGCAATATTTTATAATTTATTGTTTTAATAAGTAAAATGATTGAATGAATATTCTGAATAACTGAATAGCTATTG
>JAQIYA010001881.1:0-11278 GCA_034699355.1 Microtritia minima
TCTCTTCTCTCTCTCCTCTCTCTCTCTCTCTCTCTCTCTCTCTGTCTCTCTCTCTCTCTCTCTCTCTCTCTCTCTCTCTCCCCACTCGTACGCTCTCTCCTCTAACAAGTTCAGAGATGAGATAATTTACATTTAACGAAAAAAAACTTCTAACATGAGGCAATAAATTTCGCCCCGAGATATGTTTGAAGCCATAAAAGAGAATTTAAGGTAATATGTTTAAAGTGAAGACGCGAAGAGAGGGCCTTAAATTTCATTTTTGAAAATTTCAATCCACGTAAGATATATATATAATAGCATTTAAACTGATTTTAGCTTATAATGAAATAATTAAATAAGATAATTATCAGAAAAAATTCTCACATAATTATATGCATAAAAAATTAATTTATCCAAAAAAAAAATTCACAAAACATATGCTGCAGTGAAAGTATCGGTAAAAGAAAATTACAGAACAGAACTTAATGAAATTAAAATTTAGGGTTTTGTAACGTCAAAAATTATAACCTAAACGAAATAAATGTAAGCCCAAAAGTTTTATGGTTTATTATAGCCGTAAAAAAGGAGCATTCAATATTATATAGGTTTGTGAAACTTGTTTTTCTCATTAACCTTAGACTTCAAAAAGAAAATACCGTAAAATGAGTTTTCACTTAATTTGAAAATTGCTGAGAGAGAGAGAGAGAGAGACCATCACTAAAACTAACACTAAAATTGTGTTGAAATTATCATATTATATAAAGTAAATTTTGAGAAAATAAATCAAAGCCAACAAAATAAATAATACATTTTGATTTGTGATAAACATGAGAATAATTTGATGGTCATTTTTATTATCAACAAACAAGCGAAATGAAAATAATTGCATAACGCGATGAAAACGATTTTACTTCTAACAATAATTGTTGTGTTCAAACATTATTCTCCAGTCAATACTCATTCAATGTTTTTTTTAAAATAAAGCTATGCTTCACTAAACAAATAGTTTGACAATCAGGTGCAAAAATAATACACAGCACACAACACACTGTAAACTTGTGAACAAATTCATCATTATTTAGATGAACAAGAAATGAAGTTATTATATGGGAGAGTGATTTAATACGTATAATAAAGAGAGAAAAAATGTTAATTTCAAGTACTAAAACATAATTGCTTTAGAATATTATTATGACTAGGATGCGAGTAAATTATAATATAAGATAACCATAAAATAACAAATTACTTAAATTATCTTAATTTTGAAGCTAATGATGCATATAGACGTATAATTTTTTGAAACTAAAATTACCGGATATAAAGTTTACGGGTTTGGCACTCAAAAGTGTGTGGCATTCGTGTGCTTAGGTTTGATATTATCATTACTTTATTAATAATAAGCTTAAGTTAAGTTAAGTCTAACTTTATCTGGGATTTATTTTTGTTAATATTATGGTAAAACTTGATATTCTAGGAAAAAAAATCGACTCCTATTTTATTTAAAGATGAAGTATTTAAGAGGGAAGAATTTTAAGTCTCGGATGTAAATTTTATTAAATTTGGTGATTTAAAATTTGAATATAATTTCATTAGACCTAAGAATAGTATCAAAGGATCCTTATTTCATTTAAATTTCTAATATTTTTAAGTGTAAACAAATATTATCATAAAAATTCAAAAAACATATAATTATTTTTAACGAAGTAAATATTAAACGAAATTTACACGATTTAGTTAATAAATATTTGTGTCAATTTAAACAATTAACATCACTATAATTTCATGTAAAACTTAACACCTCTTTAACAGTCTTAACAATGATTTGATAAATGAATGCAAACTTTAAAATTTTATTAATTTCAATCTAAAACTAAGCTCTTAGAAAGCTTTTATCTGCGATTTACGAACGTTAAAATCTCTTCTACAGAATTAAGTATAATCTTTCCAGAATTTTTATCAACAATACATAAATTTTTTTACAAATAAATTGGTAAATATATTTTTATACCGACAACTTATTGGGAATTTCAAAGTAACTGACATCTAGACTTGAAACTTCCCCATTATGTCTAAACCGTCAAATGATTGTAATGAAAATAAGCCTTAAGCAGTATAAAATGGTTTTAATTGAGTTTTAAATATTTTCTCCCTTATATATTTCATAATGTAACCCGTCGTCTGACAGGCAGAAAAGAGAAAGTCATGCGGCTTTAATATTTTTACTTTTACTTAAGTCAAAAATATAATTCTTAACAAAAAAAATTCGAAAATAAATTACAGGTTAACCTTAAAGATTTAATTAAACTTTGTTTAAGTTACAGCCATTCTAGCTATTCTAAGCCATACATATATTAGCTTCGAAATAAAAATTACAAAAATAACTTTACAATTAAATATTTAATGAAAAATTAATGTTAAATGTCTCGCATAACTTATACTGTTAAAAAATTTTCAATAACTATTTTAATAGTGCGCAAAGTTTCAATTTGAAGATATCATGTTATACACTTTAATTGCAAATTGTTTACAATGGTTACATATTTTGTATTACTCTGCTTCGGAATATAACAGAAATACAATATCTAACCTTAACCTATTCTTACATTCAGCTATTTGTTTCGGTCAAACCATAACAGCGATCGAAATAACAAACTCAAGTGTCCATAAATTGCAAATATCTTATTTTTCATCTGCGAAGAACCCGCAAATATCCTAATAGCCAACTAACATGGATAATAACTTTAGTAACTCAGACGAAGCCCTTGAGGTAACAGATACTATCGACTGTTCGCGTCAGTCAACTAAACCGAACAAATTGTAATCATTACATATTTCGCTCATTTTAAAATTTGATCCTCGATTTGGTTTTTAAGTTCATACTAAATCTGTTATGATATTTTTCTTTAAACTACTGTATATTGTATAATATACTCGCATATATTACTAGAAATACATAAAAATATTTTCTGCATTAATTTGAATTTAATAAGTAAATTTGATATTACGATAATTAACTTATAAATAAATTTTATTATAGTCATTATTTATGCTCTTAAATAGATTTACTTTATGAATACAATTATTATTAATAAGATAAACTATACAATGCTTTCTAATTTTTATGGCAAATTCATTGCCGTTTTCTGTGCGATAATATATACAGTATCAACACTTCTATAGCGGCAAAAAAATATTATTAAATTTCTAATTCGATATTTGCGCTCACAATTGTGACTTAATTTGCTTTCGTTTGTCAACTATGCATGAACTACTCGAAGACCTAACGGTTGATGGACTCGCGCTCACATAAATAGATTACTCAATTGCTCGGCAAATCATTTATTTGATATAGTTTATGAACTCAGACAAAAATAAACAAATGCTTAAAACTTTAGTAAAATAAATATTAGCCTATTATCATACAATTACTTGTTGGGAGAGTTTGAATGTCGGCGTTCGACTCGAACAACGGTTGCTCAAACAAATTACAGTTAAACATCTTTACACATACAAAAGCTTATTTGCTGTTTAACGATAAATACTGACTAAAAATCTGTCTAAACCTAATTTTTATTAAATAAATAAATCTAAAGTAAATGAAATAAAAATTGAAAGCAAAATAATGAGCTTATTATTTATAAAGCGTATACAGAGCTTGAATAAAAGACTTTCACTGATACACCTATTATTTTAATGCTCTATTTAGAGCAGAAATTATTCACTTTTACGAGCGTTTGCAATATTTTGATTTTATTTATTTATTGTTGTATTAAATTTTTATGACTTAACCTTAAAAAATGCTTTTAGATAATGGGTTTTTAGATAAATAAATAAACTATTAAATAAATTTTTTGTTTGTTTGTTTAACAGTATTATATCAACGAATAATAAGGATTATTAAGTATTAAGTTTATACGAATTATAATATATTTTTGACTTTAAAAGTTTTAAAAAGTTTATTAAAACAGGTCTTAAATTATAAAAAAGAATGAATTAACGAAAAATAATTCATATTCAATACTTGATGAATAACTTTTTCAAATATAAATTAAATAAATTAAACTTTAAATCCTAATTTTGGAAAAGACATAAAAAACAAATGCTATTAAGATTTAAAATTAAAAACATTTGTTGAATTCTATAATAATAGTTAAGTTATTCGAATTAAATTAATCACACAGTATTGACTTGAATGCAAAGACATGATTAGATAAAACTGGAAAAAATCGTGCAAAACTATATTTTTGCTTCTTAAACATCAATTAGTCATTTGCCCGCAAAATAGAAAACAAAACAACTTAAGAGTAAATTTTTTTAGAATAGAAAATAGTGCCCAATTTTTAAAAGAAATAATTTTTGGGTAAATATTATATTATGTCACGAACTTATAATAATTGTTCGCGAAAAAGGTTCCCTTCTATTAAAATAATATTACCGATACTCTTAACTGAGGCTCGCATTTATTGCGTGAGAATAATAACTATTTCGAATGAAACTCGAAAACAAAAGCTATGGTCAGATGAGGTCGACTTCGCATAATTCTATAGTTATATAAAAATCACTACTTATAATCGTAAACATATCAACCTTTACTTAATTATTTATTCGATGCAAATCGTTAAGTGACACAACATATTGACTTAAAACAACAAATAATCTTAAAAACAAGACAACTAAATTAACCATTGCTTAAACATCTGTTTAATTCTCAAATTCTGAATTTGGGACTACAATGAAATATCAAAATAATTTTAAAAACATGATCTCATTAAAAATTGCAAAAAATTTTCATAAACAAAGATCAAATTTTTCATATTTTATACCTAAAATGATTGATAAAATGTTTATCATATTTTCTTTGTTGAAAAATGAATGTTCATTTATAAGGGTATGGCAAAGATGTTTGCTATCCATATGGGTATGGCCTAAATATATTTAATTTTTTTCATGTTTAAAGAATTTTTAAAAAAATAAAATTTCGTTGAACAGTGCAAATTCATTTGTTAACAAAAATAGATTAGACTTAAATTCAACGAACAAGAATGCAACTTATTTTTTCACATATATATTTAGCATTCCGTCTTACAGTCGATAATAATATTGTCATTGTTGTTAAAACAGTTGACAGGAAGCTGAATAAATTGTCGACAAAGTCAAGTATTTAACGGTATGCGCAGTTCAAACATATTTTGTGGATTAAACAAATATTTAAGAGTCAATATTGTTAGCACTGGCGGCCACTCTATAGAGTGATTCGCGATCCTTCTCATCGAATCAAATTAATGTTTGACGGGCTAAACGACTAAACTATCCCCAAAACGACGTATCCCTTTCTTCGCCGCTAAAGTAACACATCCAAAAAGTAACAGTTACCATAGCTTAAGAGTATTTGCGAGTATTTGCTTTGATAGAGTAACATAACTAATAGGTCCGAAGTGAGGTAAAGAAAGAAAGAAAAAATAAGGAGGGTCTTCAAAGTGTTCAAAAGAAATAGACCCCATAAATGCGAGCGCTTGCGAGCGAAAAGGGTATCCAAAATGCGATTGTAAAGAGTTTTTCCTTAAAGCGCTTAAAATCACTTTTAACGAGAGAATCGCTGTAAAGTACACACAATGGCATAAAAGGAGTGCCCAAATACTGAAATACTTTTCCAGGTCTCTGCCTATAAAACCAGTAAAGGAAAACATTTTTGCCTCGTTTTGCGCGAAGCGAAATGTGCCAAACAAAGCAATCAACAGTCACAGTGTGTGCTAACAAGTGGCGAACTTGTGGTGAGCGCTAAGCAATTTTCAATTTCGAGTCTACTCCATAATCATGTTCATTACGGGGCGCACAAACAACTCGGTGTTTTAATTATTTCAATGTTTAGGCGTGTGAATCGAAATTAAGCTCGTTTTAACATTATTAACGCATTATTTTTAATTTGGCAAAAGTCTAAGATTTAAATTTAGTTAAATTGTATAATAATAAAAATTTTAACAGAAATAAAAATTTAAAAAAAGATTAAAATAACAATTATTGAACTGATTCGGTATTGCGCTCAATAAGATCATCAATCATATTGCTGTAAAAAAAGATCCACAATCAGTTAAAACAACTGGTAATGAAAAATAATTTAGCATCAGTTTAACGCACCGACGCGCTAATTATTCAGTTTAGAGATTACATCCACAAGTTTTTCCCGTGTAATGCGTTTTTAATAATAAGTATATAACAATAAGTCACTCTCCAATAATGGGATAATTGCGCGGTAAAAGACCGGTAATCAAACGTTCAGAAATCATAACTCGAGCCCTGAAATGATTTTGATCAGCCAAACGAAGTGACAACATCTAATTTCTTAGTTAAAATCAATTAACATCAAACTGAACAGTTAAGTGCCATCGAAATGACTTGTCTTATTCTTCTGCGCTAAAATAGCAAATACAGCTGTGATTTCGTAACGCGATGTTTGACAATACAGGATAAGAGTTTGAGTTGCATAGCGTTTACGCATTCAAATATAATTTTAAAAAGTTGTATAAATATAGTTTAATATTAAATATTTATTTATTAATGATTTTTAATTTTCGTTTCGTTTCATTTTTTTGTATTCCGCAAATATTAATTACTAAAAACAATAATTTATAGTTAATTTTCTATTTTATCACTTCTATGTAACGCTTTTTCACCGAAAAAATTCATAGAAATGCTAAACTATTTTCCGAAACAAGAATTAGTAAATTTCGGGGTCGTTATATCGGCAGTTGCCTTAAAAGGAAAACATCTTTTCGAAAGCGAAGCACAAAAAGATCCTTTTCAAAGGGATTAACTGATGAAAAACAACGCTTAAAGGCGGTGTCTCTTATTTCATAACCCAAGACAGATGTTCAGACTCAGTGATTTTTCTTTAGAAGCTTAACTAAAGTTATGATTCCATTAATAAACTTACAACTAATAATTCGCTCAATCGTTAATATCTTGAAAAACATAAATAATCTCATTCCGTTCGCGTCCAATCAGTAGTTAACACTAATACCATTGACAGCATTTTTAGAAAATTAACCTAAATTTTTGGCTCGTAAATTGCATTTTGGAAAATTAAACACAACTCTATCCGTCTATTCAAATCTGAAAAACTTTTTCCTCACAACAAAAAAAAATACATAAAACAAAATACTGTTGAAATAAAAAAATTGTCTAATTATTCAATATTTGATTTCAAAAATAAATTGCAGTCAAATTCGCTGGTATTCCTAATTGTTTAATAAGCGAAACTCATCTCAATAAACATGCAATTTGTGACCTTACACTTACACTTACCTATCGCTGATTTACAGCATCGCCAACATCAGCATCAGATAACCCGAACTCAGAGTAGTTTTAACGTTTCGCGAAACTATTCGTTGCGAATGTTATTTTTTGTTTCGGTCCTAAAGATTTGGTCATAAAACTATTGGCATTGAAATCTAAAAGGTCAACAAACTGGAAGCAGTAAACTATTGAATTCAATATAAAAAAAACCGAAAAAACAGTGACCAAAATAAACGAAACAATTTTTCGCAATAAAACTTCTCAAATATGCAGTAAAAGTGCAATATTTATGCGTTCTTTACTTTTCTTTGAGGGCTATTAACTTACTGCGCAAAAAAACAAGCGCTACTTTCTTGACGTTAGTAAAAAAAAATTCGGTATAAACAAAATAAAGAAAGAAATGTAAGCCATAAATAAATATAGCAAATATTAGGCAAATTAAGTGATTTAAACTTATTTTTATTCGATATTAACCAGTTGTTAATCGGTAGGAGATTGAGTACAAAAAAAACGCTTATCACCGTAAAATCCGATTTATGTTAAATAGCAAAAATTATTTGTTATAACTGGTGGCGAATAATAGGAATGCGAGTATCGATAGTGTATTGTAAACTGGTTTTGCAAAACTCTAAGCGCATAAGAGAGAGAGAGCTTAAGCGCCACTCTTGTGCTTCTGCTTCCCTTGCATTCTCCCTGTCTGTCACTGGCCTACCGTAACAAACAAAAAAAAAATTTAACCCAAAAACTGTCAAATAAGTAAGACACAAATAATGTTCACACCGAAAGTTAAAAAAAAGGCAGAAAATTAATGAAAGCAAAAAAAAAATTCGCGCCGAAGAGAATGCGTTTTCCGCTCTGCCTTCGATGCGCACACACGAATGAGACGCGCAAATTTGATTATAAGTTACGCGTCTATTAATAGGTATTCAAACTAGAAAATTGTGAAAAATTTCCTATTGTCTGCCGAACACACGTCGACAGCTCCACCCAAATGGGACCTCAAAAACTTTAACAACTTTGTTTGTCGCCCGAGCACTCCAGTTGTGCGCCAGAGAAGAAAAGAGAGAGAGAGAGAGAAATAGTTAATTTCGATATAATGCAACTTATATTTGAAAAGAGAAATGATATTGTAAGAGATAGAGATAGAGAGGCGCAAACATATTCCGGTTTAAAGTTTTCAACAATACTATAATTATAGTGTCCGATTTGTGCGAGTGTGTGTGATGTGTGTCTCGTGATTTCGTGTCGATACAACAAAAAAAAAGTTCAATTTCGGAGACAAAGAAAATTTTTTAAAAACTCAGATCAATTGCGAGGCGAACAACAAGAAATTCTAGTTTGCGTAACATCGTGTTCAAAAATTTTTAGAGATGAAATCGATACATAAATAAATAAAAATGAGAGCTCATTAATACGAATTGGAGATACGGAGCGACACAATCTAATTAACATTTTCGTTTTGCAAGAGAGAAATGACAAAAATATATGATAAAATAAGAATTAGCAGACACACAGAGCGCCGCGTAATAATGATAAGAGAAAATAGTTTGATTACCAGGACTGAGGCCTCGAAGTGATAGCGCTGATGGACTGGTGTGAAACGGCGAGGGATAGAGACCATCGTATGGCGAGAGACGATGATAAACAGACGCCGCCGCCGACGATAATACCGGAGATCCGTCGTGACCATTGACTAAGTGTCGAGAGGGCGAGCTCGACAGCGATCCCCACACGTAACGACCTTAACAGACAAGTCGGAGTTATTTACAATTATCAATGTATCAATATATCAGCGCTATTATGCTTTTTTTTGTACATACAATATATCAAAGTGAGAACAGTTTATGCGTTTAAATAACATATAAATACTTTTATAAGTAATAAATAACTTACAATCAGCGGTAAAAACATTTACAAAGAAATTATTATGTCTTACAAAAATTGCTTATTTGGTCACATTGAAAGTCTCGTTATAATTCAATTCAATTCAATCAGAATTGCGTTCAAAACACAATGCTAGCGATGAATAGAAATTAAGATTTACTATCTAATGGCAAGAAATTGCAAAATAGCTTCACCTATTTTTTTCGTGAATAACAAAAACAACAATAGAAACACAATCTATAGACACAAATCTATAAATATCATCAGCATATACAATATATGTATGCATATATAAATTAAGTATATATAAATATAAATATAAGTTAGAAGAACTTGAAACCAAAATATAAACATAAGGTCAAAGACAATGTATATATTTAGTTATATAGAGGTTTAATAGAGACTACAAGCAACAAAAAATTACATATACTGTACCTATACCTTCATGGGTTCGCTGATCAATGGGCAGTCCGAGCGGTGCGCCCGAAAACGCTGGCGGAGAACTGAATTGAGGTAAAGGCAGACCTGCAAAACAAAACTTAATAAATGTTTTTGTTACACATGTGCAGTGTTATTCACCTCTCATTAATATTATTTGGTTTGTTTAGTTAGTAAGTAATTACTGTAATATTCAAGATTTCGAGTGTGCAGTACAGTACGGTTGGGAACAAAAAATTTAACATATAATTGAGATATTCTTGTTATACAATTATGCTTTACTGTGTAAACACAATAAAAGTTTTCTATAGTAAATATTTCTTTTTCTCGTTTTGTAAGTATAATATTTATGATATTGTTTTGTAAATTTAGTTATTATTATTTATGCAAAAGTAAATTATATTTATTATATATTAAGAAATATTTGAAGCCTAATATGTGAAAATAAAAGTTAAAGTTGAAAGGCTTTTGCATTATAAATAATAAGATAATTAACGTTTTCGTAATTATAGATTTTTCGTAATTATGGCTCTTCGTGTTACGAGTAATATTGCTTAACAACAAAAATAAAATATAACGATTAAAGAAAAAGTGTTTGGTATTTACCGAAATGCGGATCCATTTAGACAGACATGATGTGCGAGCGATTCGAGAGCTGCTCAATGATTAAGTAACCATTCATTCGCGGTCTGCCATTAAAAAAAAGTAAAGTCATTATTTGATGGATTGGATGCAGCGTTCAAATAGAGTAATACTTGTAATGAAAAATGAAGTAAAATGAAGTCATGCCAATGCCTGCAAACACAATCAAAAAACTTAAAAGCAAGCAAAATAAAAAAAAACAGTCCTTTCAAAATAACTTGTTTCGAGTTTTGTCTCACTATTTAAGTATACGTGTGTGCGTGTGTTTATGTGTGTGTTTGGTGTGTGTTTGGTGTGGCGGAGAATATATATATATCTATATATTTTTCTGTATCATCTCATATTAAATAAGCAGTTCGTAGTCTCGGCTCTGAAATTGAAGTTTTGAAATATTTATTTTTTGCGAGACATTCTTTGGCAGCAATTTATGGCAGAAAAAAAAATAGTAGAGGATGTCTTAAATCAAAATAGTAATATACGGCACAATTGATGGGCGACTTTGAAAGTTACACTTCGTATAGAGATATAAGTATAAGTACAGTACAGTCGGTTTGAAAACTTCATTGGTTTCGATGCCGTCAACTAATTGTTTGGTCTCGCGATCAGTATTTCATATCTTGAAATGAATACATTCGCGGACTCTCTTAATTCGGATGATTTGGAATTTAATTAAATTAGTTTAGAGATTAATTCGTAATAAAATCTGTTAAGAAAAACATTAACGAATTAGGAGTACAATAGTCGACAATCACATGGATTTGAAACCATTGACGATCGCAAACAGACTGTCGAGGCGTAAGAAAGTGAGACAAAACTTCAAATACAAATGTATAAACAAACAAAAATGTCCACTAATGTAAACCGTATTCAAAACGTAATATAGTATTCATTACACACACATTTGACCAGTTATGGGCTGCGATGAGGTTTAAGTCCAGACACATCTCAACAAATGTTTTTTTAAAAAAAGTGTATAAAACGCGGCGAAACGTGTTTGAAATCAAATAATAGGCATAACTGGTGAGTCGACTCTCGGTGTGTC
>JAQIYA010001882.1:0-11277 GCA_034699355.1 Microtritia minima
TACGTATAAGTAGTAAATGTTTATCTAAATAATATTCGCTAAAAGTTGAGCATAATATATAGATAGAAACAAACGACAGTTATCTACAGCTATCTTATCTTCAACTCAAGAGATCATTTATAAGTGGAAAAAAGTGTCGCTTACTTTCAATATAAATGAATAACTGGGAGTAATGTCATCGAATCGAGTCATTGATGGCTAATATTCCCGTATAGACTCGACTATAATTTATAGCAAGTTAGGCATACTTTAGGCATACGTTAGGCAAAACATATTTATTAGTTCTGACTCTTATTTTAATGCAAACATTTTTTCTTGAGAAACAAAAAAATTGATATTAAAATAAAGTAAGATTTATATTTAGATATTTAAGTCAAATATTTAGTTGATTAAAATATTGGAGTATAAAATTTAAATCCGTGTTTGAATTTTTTGTTAAATTTTAAAAAAATAAATTTTTCAAGTCTTTTGCTATTATTTATAAATAAAAAGTAAATTTAAATTTATGCTGTGATTTTAAAAAGCAAAGTAATTATTTTAAATTACAGTTTTAATTTATGTTATGCTCAACGAATTCAAATAAAAATCAATAAACTTCGGAAAAGCCATTTCGTATTTACGTTGTATATGAAACGAAGTGAAAAAACTACATAATAGGATCGTTTATCCTATCAGTAAAAAAAGGTACATTTCTATATAACAATTAGTTATTTATTTTATAACTTAAATTTTATTAATAATGTCGCGTCTCCTCAATTATTAGGCCAACACGTGATGCTTGTTATCCAAATCTGAATGCAAGAAATTATTATGACTTTTCAATGACTCTCATACTCTCGAGAGCGATCTACCAAATTAAAATGTAATCGTATTATATTTAATCCTAATAAATTTAATTAAAGTTAATCGTGTTTTCAAAGTCTGTATTCTTCAAAACCGCATAATATCTCTATCATTTTATGCATCAACTGATACAATATTTTATTGCCTGAAAAATATTCTTTATATTTAACACATAGACTAAATGACTAATATTAATGTATACATAATTAAAATTAAATTTTAATTTATAAGATCGCAGTTTAATAAAAAGTTTGGTTATATCTATTTTGAAAAATATCTTTAAATAATTAAAATTAATGGATAAAAAATTTAAAATGAATTTTTAAGCCAATAAATATTGAAATTATTTAATTTACTGCTAATAAAAATTTCTGCTTAATATCAATTTTACTATACTTTTGAACTTAATTTCAATTAAAATATATGAAATTGACAAGACTTGAGGCTAAATAATAAGTATACTTTTGAGATGAGATTTGCAAGATTTTTCGAGATAATAAATAAAACATAGAAAAGAAATAAGAGCTTTATAAGATTAAAAGTTTTAGCATTTTTATTAAACATTTCATTTTCTTTTATATTATATATGTATCATAAATAAACTATTGAGATATCAATACCGGGCTCATCGGTAATGGTGTGCATAAAGCAATGATACCAACATTTATTGATCATCGTTTGCTTTATAGCCTGATTTGCCTCTATTGATATATGTATTGATCAAATTGAAACCCAAAATAGCCCTCGAGTCAGTTACTGCTTGTGGAGGCAATTGAGGTATTTTTGCTGACATAAACAAGCGTGTGATGCTATTGAAACTGACATCACAATTACACAGACGAGATATAAAGAATTTGACGAAACGCTTTGGGAAGTAATATTCTGTTGCGCTCACAAGTGTTGTGCGAAAAGCAAAAAATTACGACTTTATGGACAAAATTATTATACCGTTCGCTAACGTATGCTCCCATCGAAATCATTCCTCACGGCTATGCAAGAGATATAAAAAACGCTCCAAATATTATATAAGATATTTGATGCGCCTCATAGCATATTTATGAGTGATTGAATATGTGAGTTACACAGACAGAAGATGTGCGTTTCAATTGACCAAATATAATACACCGGTAGACTCGAGTTTTTTCCTTTTGAATAAATTATCGATATATATCTTTTGATAGAATTCGTGAGAATATGTTCGCTTTTATGAAATATTGTGATTTTTATCATGTTTGCTGTGAAATGTGAATATTATTTTCACTGTTTATTTAACATTTCTAATATGTATCTACTTTTGTATTAATCAATTTAATAAATTATATAAATAATTCACGAATAAATAGTTAATTGCGTTGATATTATTTTGTCTTTATAAAAATCACATATAAGTATTTTAGAGATAATATCTTTTGCCTAATACTTGGGAGTATTTCTATTGAATTGAAACATAACTTAACTTAACAGACTTGTATTTCAATATAATGGCCAAAGAGAAGAGAGAGATAACTGGAAAATAACACAATAAAAACAAATCAAATTTTTTGATGCGGTTTCACGAATAGCTTGGATGCGCTTAAGTGAGGCAATCATTTTGAGTTGTGTTTCCGTTTGTTTCGCAGGAAATAATTAGTCAATTAATGTTGTTTCGCTATTTTTATTTTGAATTAATTATTTGAGCCTAATTTTGGTTCATATAATAGTCCCGACAAAGGAAATAATCAAATAAAATGTGTTTCATTACATGTTAGTAATTGATTTTACGTGACAGCGATGTAGTTCTGCAAACTATATTTTAGATTGTTATGTATAAGAGATTAAGTTATACATTATTTTATAAAAATATCAAAATAGCGCATATTTATGCTAAAAAATATAATTTCAAATTGTATATTATTTATATATTTTAAACGTTTTAAAATTAAATAAAATTGAAATAATTTATTATACTTCTCAAACAAAATTTTAATTTCTTAAACTTAATAATTCTCAAAATTTTAATATATTTAAAATAAATTAAATAATTTAACGCATAAATTAAAAAAATAATTGTTAAATATTTTTAATTGAGTTCGATTTATCTCAATGTTAATAATGTTCTAAACATGCTTTAAGCAAACAAACTCATACATTAAAGGCTCGTGAGAATGCCTGAACATTATATGGCGAGCAAATGCGTGTATGATATTCATGTTATCAAAGCCACACAACAAATGAGCCCAATTTTTATTTCTCTTGGGATTTCAAAGCATAGCATCTTAATTGGATAATACAATTATATGACTGATCTCTATATGATTTTTGTAACTAAATTGTATGTTTAAATATTGTACCAAAAAATACTTTGTATATTATTAGACAGATTTTAGTGAATTTTTTTATTGATCTAAACTAATTGAAACTTTTAGAAATTATTTACGGTATAAAAAGTGAACGCTAATTGTTATTTTTATAACTTTGTTCATATCATGTTAATGAATGTTCTTATAAATTATTAGATACTGATTAATATTTTAATTGATAACTGCATTTTTGGTTAATGGTTATAAACTGGGATGATATGAATGTGATTTATTATTTATGATATTAACCACGAAAACGCTTTGCCAAGTATTCTTGCAAATGTATATACATATGTGTATTATGACACTCAATGCTTATTACATAATGTTCAAACAAATAAAATAACGTAAAAGGTTTTTATTAAAATACATTGTAATTGTATTCTATAATTATTGAAATACATTAATAATATCTAAATTATGTTTGGTTTTTATTTTTGTCTTGTGTTTAATTTATAATAAAACAAAATAATTTCAAAGTTATCATATTTGTCACACTAGACTCCAAATAAAGTCTATCTCCTTAAATGTTACTTTCTTACCAAACAATTAGTATTGACAAAAATGCTGCAAATAATTTCTGAATCAAAAGTATTTTTATTTTGAACAACTCATCAATAAAATTGTTAGATTAAATAAAACATGTTTATCATTCAACAGTACGCTTGATAAGTAAAATATTCAAATTTCTATCAACTGCTTTATGACTTAGATATTTGCTGATTGATATAACTGAGTCGAGATCATGATATTAAAGTTAATAATTTTGGCTCGAAAATCATTACACTGTTTGATAATTAGCCACACGAAGCACTTTGGTTTTTTGGTCGAAATGAATTGAGAGCCGAGTTATACGAGAATTAACATTCAATGGCGAGCTCTGCCAATTAAATTATTGGCAGAGTTCTTCTCTTATATCGTTCATTTGCTGTGGTGTTGGCCGCAGAAATTGAGCAGAGAGTCTCTCCCATGAAATCAAATCATCATTAGCTATTGAGTTAAAGACGTGATCACAATCACAACGTGACCAACACTTGCTCTCACTTATTATGCCTAATCCTGAGTTATTTTATTGCTTCAGGTATAGCTTTATTTGTTAGCCTTTCATTGTTAGCGGATCTGTCCTAATGTATCCGTTTTTATCAAAATATCACATTTTTTATTGATTTAAAAATAGCGAAAATATATTTTAATTTATACAAAATAGTCTGCAGTATTTATATTTTTGCGATTGTATTACTATTATTATTTTATCTTTTATTTTTACATCTTATTGATACGAATGTAAGTATAATACAGTAAGCTTTTAGTTTCTGAAAAGTTAATTAAAACAAATCGGGAATTATATATAAAAATATAAAATTAGGACTTTAAAGCAAAAGTTGTTAATTTTTAAAAATTTAGATAAACTTAACATTTAATAAATTAATTGGTTAGTAAAAGACAATCTTATAATTAATTAAATTGAATTTTAAATACCTTACGTTTATAAATACTAAATATTATAAACATTTAGTATTTACTGCACAAATTTTAATTTATTATTTAAATTAAATTAATTATTTAATAATTATAGATTAAAATAAAATTAATTTGTCTTTACTTTAAAATATATGATTGGGCGAAATAGGGGTTTCAGTTGTAAATTTAAAGCAAGTTCTGCAAAGAAAAACTCAAATTATGTTCAAATGGGATATTAAAATTGCAGTGTTGTCAGCGCTTGGCATAAATGTGCGTCTTTTGGCATAGATTATTATAAAGAGCGTAATAATTTTAATATAACCAAAATTAATAGCTAATGTAATGACTGCAAGATTTTTTAGCCAAAAATTAAAGTTTAATTTTCTATAAAACTTATTTTATAAATGCTAATATTTTAATACCAAATAAAAATAATTTGAAATTGAAATGTACACCCATTCGAGGAAATACTAATACGATGTAAATAAAAAGAAAAAATATCTAAAATATGAAAAATAAATTATTATTATATGATATAAAATCATAATTAAAATATGAGCAATAAAAACATTTTCTTGAATATGAAATTAATTAGAAATTCTAAGTAAAACTTTAATGAAACAAAATTAGAAATTGAACTAATTTTACTTGTTTTCACTATTAAAAAAATTCAGTGTTGACAAAAGAAAAAAATGTGCAGCAATAAATTATATTAGTAAATGAGATCGAAGCGCGCCATAATAGTTAGTCACAATAGCCCATATAAAATCCATGTGTATTAAGCAAAAGCGCTTTTATTTTATGACAGAAAATGCTTAATTTGTCTGTTGGGAATTACCGCGAAAGAAAATTGCTGGAAAGCTTAATAATAACCAGAAATCAGATGATAATAAAAGTTTGACTCAAACTTCAGTAATTCTTTTATATTATGCAACTCATTATATTTATGCAATTATTTATAATTACACTTACGCTGTATTGCCAGCCATTAATTTACGTGTGATATATATTTCTCGACATAAACAGGTTTAATTCAAAAATTTGTTTTAAAAATTCATATTTCAAATGTGCCGAAATATATTTTCATGAAATTTCTATTACACATTGAGTTTTATGATTTAATCTCTTAGTGTAAGTTTGGCTCAATCTAATTATAAATTTGAATCAATTAAGGCAAACATAATTATAGTCAAAATATAGTTTGTTCGCTATTATGTTTTGATTATAGTTTGACTATTATATTAGCAAAATGAGTCTTCAGTAACCTTTGATATAGTGTCATCTGTCCAACTATTTTAACCCCACATTATGTTACTTATGTATGCAAAAACATAATATGTATATTATACAAGATTTTAGTTTGACTAATTAAAGTTTTAATGAAAAGTTTAGAAAGCAAACTGTATTGTTATAATAGTTTTAATAGTCTTTAAGATTTTAGCCTTTAAGCCATTGGTTGAGTCTTATTGTGTTTATTCTGTCAAAAACACTCGAAGTGATCAGTTGTCACTTCTTAGCACAATATAAACTTTATAATTCATTTTAATTATTTATTATAATTTTAAAATTTTCAATAAAAGTATTTATAGGTTAGTTTGAATCTTTTAAAATAATATGTATGTTAAATGAATAAACTTAAATATTTCTACTTTAAATCAATTAGAATTTTCTTAATCTATGTCTAAGAATTAACATAAAGTCCTAAATTTTATTCAACGACTGAATAGATAATGTTTGATTTTTTTTAATGATTCACGAGAGAAATTTTGGTAAAGTTAGTAAAACAGAGCGAGCATAGAGTTAGTTAATACATTTTTTATTTAAGATCCATTTACATGGATTAATGAGAGCATGTAAATAATGATTACAAGCGCGCAATCCTTTTCTATTTTTAATGATAATGCAATTTCAGTATTGAGCTCATTAGTGCAATATCGACAGTAATTTTTTTCAGAAAAGAAATCTATATCTGTATAATTCGTAAGTAACTTTTTTTTTGTTAAATACGTTTAACTATCAGCGGACAAAACTTTTTTGTACACTTTATTATTTGATATTATTTGAAAAATTGTCAATTATATTGAAATGATTAAATTGAATTTATTAAATTTTATAATCAAATATATAAATAAAACACGTTAACAAAAACATATCACAATATAGTTTACAACAGACTAATGTTGATATAAATAAGAAATTATTTCTAAATATAAAAAGATTAAAAGCATATATTGATAACTCACCGAAAATATTGAAGATCTGCAGCGAAAACACCAAATGACAAAACATCGATATCTGTTCCCACATTTTCACATCAATAAATAATAATCATTTACATTTTTATATGAATTTACTCCGAAAGTAAATTGAAATTTTACATTTCTCCCGATTCACTGATTGATTAACTCAACTTTTATAAAGTTTAACAGTTTAAACCGTTTCAAATTAAACCGTTTATTATGAAGGTATGCACAACTTTCATAAAACTAATTAACAATTAAGTTGATTAGAAGCCAATATAGTAATACCTGAATTGTTTAATAGTAAGTCAAGCAAATATGATCAGCCTTTACAGCGAACTGATGCGAACTGAAGAATCACCACAATCACCACGTTTTAATAAAATGCATCGTTTAGAGAGTCACTGACTCTGCAGAACATGCGCTCAACGCAGACAAACGCGATCTTTTGACTTAATGTTAAATAGCATTAATAATAGCAAAGTATAAGTCTTACTGGTAATCGAAACTAAACTTTTCGATTACTATTACAGAAAACTATACCTAAATTATATGCACAATTTAATTAATTTAAAATATTGTTGAAAATTATTATTAAAATACTGATAGAGAGGTATAAATGAAACTTTATATAAGGACACAATTATTCAAAGTTGTTTATCTAATTTAGTTTACCACTAAAATAATAAAAAGATAAAGTTAAAAGCAGATCATAATCATAATAGACGAGAATCTTGTTTTATGATAAATATTGTGCACTTATCACAATTTAGGTCAGCGTAAAAAAATAAAATTTTAATCTCGACAAAATTTACAAAATGCAACAAAAAAAATTCAAGTCATAAGAAAACTGAAAATGTTGCACATATGAAACAATTGCATTGCTGGTGCGTGTAAATCAAATTTTGTAACAATAATTAATGATTCTGTTTTCCTATTTCCACGGCGTAACGAACACTGCGAGTACAAGCTTTAGCTAATTAAACAAAAGAAAAAATTCAGATTAAATTAACATTTATTTGAACGGCATGTTATAAGACAATTTCAAGTATGCGTAATAAGATCTAATCATATAATACAGAGCAAACATTTTCGCCCGTCGATGGGAAACAGTCCGTATGACATTCAGATCAATCCCCAGCTCTGAGTTTGCTCTGAGTTTTGCTGTCCAAAACGATTTCCCTTAAAACTCAATGTTTGATTTGAGAAATATTTTCTTCGGAAGCGACAACACATACACTCTAATAGGGCAGAGGAGAGCAAACTGAATGAGAGAGAGAGAGAGATGAAAGCAAATTACTATCTTCTGTTTTGCCACTCTATCTTTTTCTACCATTTTTTCCAGTTTCTCGTCTCCCCATTAAACAGTTTTGCTCTTGTGCTGCACTTTTCGGTGTTAATGGGAGATAAAAAATCCTCCTTATTGTCGATCACTCAACTCTGTTAACTAAAACTCTTGAGCGCATCCTTCCCTCGTCTCAGTCCGTATCGCAATTGGCATAGAAAGCTGAAAACGCAAATGTTTTTCAATGATGTGATGGCTCGCACGTCAATTCGTGATAAATGGCTGCAATTTGTATGATTTTTCTTCTATCGAGACTCGCGTGTAGAGTGCATTAAGAAACAAACACATTAGGAATTGAATTGAATTATTTTTGTTCGCTCCTATATTTCGTTTCGCTGCTTCCAAATTGATTATAGCTATTGTGATGTGTGTGTGTTTTTATTAAATTTGTTTACAGCCAAATATGAAACGAAAAATAAAGTTTCGCTTTATTACTGCATTCCTATGGAAAACTTTGATGATAACCAAATTTTGCAAAACAAAAGTTGCCGCTCTTTTAGCGGAGAATTGTTTATACACACCATATTTATTAAGTTTGCAAAAATTGAGGCATTAGGAGAGTATGTTTTTGTAAGCTTCTTATTTGTGGTATAAATACTAAAGTTTGGATAATTTTTCAATTAATATTTAGTAGAATAACAAAATTTCAAATTATAAATTTAATAACAAAGTTATTTAACAATTATGGAAAAATTCGTAACATCAATATTGTTGACTATATTATGATAATTTACAATCATATCGATATCTGATAAAATTTGATAACAGCTTAATTTATTATATTTTTTTAGTAATTGCATCGATTAAATAACTTATTCAAATTTTTATTCATACTATCATTGGTTAAACTAACTCTTATTCATATCGATGCTGTTCTGAAATTAGTAGCTTATCCCCAGTTACAGATTTTCCGATAAGTCTTAAGAGTCAGACCTAAAAGTCAATCCTCACCTAAGAAGCAGACCATCGCCAGCAGTAAGCTTTGACACACCGACACACGAGGGGTACTTTTTATTTTATAGGTAATATTTTGCTTACTGTGTTTGGCCGTTCACTTCTAATGCCTCACGCATTATCTAATAATTATTTTTTTTAAAAATTAACTTATAATTATTCAGAATATGCCACTTTTGATATTGTCAACACTCTATCGTAAAACTTACCACTTGAGAAAATTTTAAAATATCAGTATAAAATTAAGTAATCATAGAAATACTGCATGAATTAAACTATAGTATAAATACCATTAGGTATTAAAGACGCGTCAGTAAATTTTGCAAACACTAATTTAAATTTATATAGTGATGCTTAAAAATTTAAATTATTATAATAAGTATATAATTAAGTATATAAGTATATAATTTAATTAAATATAAATTGTAAAAATTCATTCTAATTAATGTAATTAAGAGCAGGTTTTTCTGTAAATAGTAAATGTCTTTATTGTTTAAAGTTTGTAAAATATGTAAATATATATTGAAGTATAATATGAAATGCTTATAAATTTAATTATAAATTCTATAAAAACATGGAATAATTTTTTTCTGAAACTATATGGACGGATAATTAAGTTTGTAATATAATTATATAATTTTGAAAAAATAATTTACCTAAAAATAAATAATTAAATATAAAATTTTAAAAACTTACATAAAAGTATAACTTTGATCGTTTTCCATATTTAAACTTTCTGAACTAACATAAGCTTGAGATTGGGCTTTATATAGTAATATTCCCTATATGTCGAGCTAAAAGCTCGAAAAGTTTGCCTGAGCTTGTGCTGAGCTTAAGCTAGTTCGACATTTTTATTTATAAGTATAAATATAAATAATATTTTTAATTGTATAAATTAATAGACAAATATGACATAATATTATGAGTACTTATTAATTGTTTCATTTTAGTTTGAGCTCAGTTTTATCACCAAATAATTTCTCCAAAACCCATTCACATATTTACAATTATCATCAAATATAATTGTCTCATGAATTACTTGGGCGTTGTATTTGGAAGAGTAAAAGTGATTTAAACATTTATTTAAAGTCTTCTCTTTTCTTAGTTGACGTACACTGAAATGACCAGTAATATCATATTATATAAGAAGGGTATCTATTTTGATGAAATAAATAATAAACGATAGTAATAACAATAATACAGATAATAATAGTTTATATGAAAAAAGCTCTCGCAAAAAATGTAACATTACATAAAAAATAGCATTATAAATATTACACACAATCACATTTTACGTTCTGCCGTAACGTCAAACATACTCTATACCTATACCTATACCAATGTAAAAATGTATACACTTTGTATACAGTATGTGTTTAATACTTTTAGACATGGCTATCAATAATTAACACGCAGAGCGTAAACTTGTGATCATGTGGTGATATTAAGCCAAAGGATTTGTTTTTAGCGCTTTTCGTGTTTCTCTCGCATAGGTTTCGCAGAATTAGTTAATTCTAGTAAAATTAATAGCAAATGCATATTTTAGTATTTTTATATATTGTTAAGAGTAAAATTTTTCGCATGATATATAATGATAAATAAGTGCAGAAACTTTTATGCATTTTAATTATTTTAATTATAGAATTTAATTACTTACTATACATAAATATTTATTCAGCACAATTTTACACAGCGCTAACATATTTATAAACTTTGTTGCACATTCTAAACAATGATAACTTACTATAGTCAAAACTTTTTCAAAATGTAATTCTTATTAGATTACTAAATTACTATATCTAAATTTAGTAATACCTAAATACTAAATTTAGATATTACACACAAATATATAATACTAATGGTGTGACATAAATAACGAAAGTGCAATTTTTAAGAGAGAAAATTTATTATTAAAAATTAAAATTGCATTTGTTTAAAGTATTCTTCTCTAACTTTAATGTATTTTTTTTTTCATTCTTTCACTTTACTACTGGAAAACTTTACTGCATTCAAATTCCGAAATACAGAAATACTGTAATACAAATTCTTAAAAAGCCAAAACAGAAAAATATGCAATACATTTCATATTTTTTTT
>JAQIYA010001883.1:0-11276 GCA_034699355.1 Microtritia minima
AATAACTCATACACCGCCACCTTTATAATTATATTTGATTTTAATGCTGCCTTTTATCAAATCTCCTACTAATTCAGCGTAAAAATAATTTAACAAAAAAAAATTTTTGAATAAAATTCTTGACAATTAATTTTTAAATTCTTTATGATTTGCTGAACTTTGGTCCGCAATGTTTTTGCGCTCCAATTTGAGCATTTTATTTATTGTAAATAAAAAGAATAATTTATTATAAAATAAAATTTTAAATAATAATAATAATAACATAATACCTCGATTTACGCTCAATTAATTAATTTAACATAAGATTAACAGTAAAAAAGTTTCTAAAATATACTTTTATGAAGTATTAAAACTTTGTGATTAATTTGCTATGAGTTTAATCGTTATCGAAACGTAGCTCAGATACGATATTAAATATATTATCAAATATTAAATACATTATCGAAGTGTCACTATTTTGCTGATAATTTCATTCTTACTGTAATGATTGAGTAACGAAAATGTTACCATCAAAAAGACTAACATAACCTAACATAAGATAATCAGACGCTAGACGTCACAAAGAGTCAAAATATAATTACGATGTTAATTATAAATAGACCCGATTTTGTAGAGACTCTCCGCGTCTCAAAGTATTTCCAAAATTTTAAGTATTAAAATTAATGCGAATAACTTTTATAAAACTGAATTCTGAATACCTTTTACAGTTTGAGATTTTCTGATATTACGGTAAGGAATGACAGAAATGTGCACTAATGAGAGTCAAAGAGATTATAGCTTTGCAAACATAAATGAAATGCATTAATGTTTCGGCGAAGCATGGCTTTAGTCGAGTATATCTAATCTACTCTACAAACACGGCTAATGTTTTTGAATATAATTTTTCTTAAAAACATTAAGATAAACATAAAGGTATATACATATGGATCAAACGGTTGAGAAACACAAAAACGATGATAACAGCTGCCTATGCATGCCTGAGGAATGCGGTGGTAATGCTAATTGAGAACTGCTCTGTCAGCGAATTCGCTCACAAACGTCTGACTTATGATTACGACATTTCGCGTGACGGCTTCCGACGGAAACACCACTCACGCCGTTATTCGCTCTCAACTCGATTTGTTTCATGCGTTTCAATGGTAATCAATTCGTGGCGTCGATCGAAATTTAATTATCTTTTTTTTGCACCAAATTTTAGCGATTATAAAAAAAATAAGATAACGAATCTTAAACTCTAATTTTTCATGTGACTAACATTAGTTGTCATAAAAATTGAGATCAATTTGAACGATACGTTATCCTCGTATTAAATCTAAAGTATTTCGCAAACACGAGCCCCAAAAACTTTGCATTTAATGCATTATTATCTCGAGTTTGAGTTGAAAATTCAGTTTTCTTTTAAACCCAAATATTCTCACTTCATTTTAAAGATAAACTGTTACATAACTTAATTACGATCATAACAGTTATATAACGCGTACGCGTTTTCATAACTTAGTTTTTGACTTTGAAGCGGTCAAACAGTTAGCGAAACAAAACAGTGGAACAAAGTTAGCATAACTCGCGCACCGAAATTGCCATTTATCAGCCTATTTGGCGCTCACAAATGAGCCATTAAAGAGCATTAAAGAGTTGAATGCCAACCAAAACGACATTTTCTTAAATAATAGTTTGCCTAATAATTTATGCACTGTTTTTATCTTTTTTTATTGCCTGACGCTTCACGAACGCCAAACTTGATTCCATACTTCGCTAGCATAGCATTATTTATAATAACTACGCTTTCGTAGGTTTTTTTCGCTAAAATACTGTTATTATATTGATTACAGTTAAAATATTTGCGTAACGCAATACCGAGTATTAATTTATAGCTTACATTGATTTGAATATATTATTTTTTACTATTTAGTTGCAAAGAAAAATGGCCAACAATATCGGTATAACAATAAATTTTATGAAACGAGTTGTTATTTTTTTTTTTTGGTTTGTGTTATAAATTGGTTATAAATTATTTTTGCCGAGTTTTTAAGCCAAAGAAATTCAAATCAACAAATCAATTACTAGACAGAAATACACGTAAAGATTTGGGCACAACAAGCGATCAATTGTTTATAAAAAATTAAACTCAGGGTTGAATAATAATTAAATAAGACTTTTGGCATAAATTAGACAATTGTGTTACTAAAGACGAGTAAACATTAAATTAGAATTAAGATAAAGTTTCATTGAAATATTAATTATAATCATATTGAGAATCGATCGAATGGACTCGATTGTGGTCAACATGTTCTTTGCTTGCAATATGAAAAAATGGTCGAATCGAGTGTTTGACTGAGTTTAACAAATTAGGAATTTAAATTTAAATTTTTATTAATTTAAAAATGTTATAAAAGATATACTGTGTATAATCGAGCAATTATTTTTAAACAAATTAACACATTTTTTTAAGGGGGGTTTAAATAATATTTTATACGTTTTTTTATACGTATATTTTTTACGTTTTATATTTATATATTTATTTATAAAATATTTAGATTTACTAAAAAGCATTTTGACTTTTGACTTTATTAGTGATTTTACGTTATTAATTAATTAATATGCCATTAAAAATTATAATATAATTGAAACATTTATAAGATATAGAATTAATGCGATTAACGGCAACAAAAAATTCATAAATTTCTAATTTAAAAAACACTTAAAAACTTGTGAACAAAACTTTAACTAAATATAAGTAAATAAATAAGTAGCATAATTAAAAGTCACATTAAACTAAATATGCAAACACAACACAATAGCGTAAACACATTTTGACAAATATGATCGTCAAAAAGTTAGGTAAGAGTTAATGTCTATATATAACGAGTGTGTCATACGTTACGACACACAGCTGTGCGTCACTCTTAACAGCTCTTAAACGATAGCAAAATGGAGTCGCCTTTTGTTGTGGCGTTTGACGACGTGTTGAGCGCCGCGTTCAGCGCTTACCTCAGACTCAGCCAAACCATCGGCGGTCTGCTGAGGACGCACTCGGAGATGGTGGCCAACGCGGTGGCCGTTCAGCGCCAGTTTCTGGTGACGGCGTCCAAGTGTCGGCAGCCGAACGACGCCACACTCGCGCAGCTCTTGAAGCCCACCGCCGATCACATCCAACTCATTCAGGAGTTCCGAGAAAGCAACCGAAAGAGCGACGTATTCAACCACTTGTCGGCCATTTCGGAGTCGATCTCGGCGTTGGGTTGGGTGGCGGTGACGCCCACTCCGGGGCCGTACGTGAAGGAGATGAACGACGCGAGCATGTTCTACACCAACAAAGTGTTGGTCGCGTACAAGGATAAGGACCGGACGCACGTCGAGTGGGCCAAAGCGTGGCTCGGCTTTCTGTCCGAACTGCAGGCATACATCAAGTCATATCACACCACAGGCGTGGCCTGGAATGCGCGCGGCGGCGACGTGGCCGCCAACGGTCCGCCCGCACCGCCCCCTCCGCCGCCCGCAGGCTTTTTCGACGACGGAAAGGCGGACGACGGACGCGGAGCGCTGTTCGCGCAGATCAATCAGGGCTCGGATATCACGAGAGGCTTGAAAAAGGTGACTCTCGATCAGACGCAGAAAAACCCGAACCTTCGAGCGTCGGGTCCGACGCCGTACAAGAATCCGTTCGCGAACAGCAAACCGGCGGTCGAGGCGACGGTGGCGGCGGTCAGGGGTTTGCCGAAGTTTGCGTTGGAGGGCAAGAAGTGGATGATCGAGAATCAGGTCGGGAAGAAGGAGCTGGTCGTGAGTCAGACCGAAATGAATCAGTCCATCAATGTCTACAAATGCGAAGACTGTGTCCTACAAGTCAAAGGAAAGGTCAACTCGATTACAGTTGATCTGTCGAAAAAGTTTTCGATCGTTTTCGATAACATCGTAGCAGTTGTCGAGTTTATTAATTGCCAAAGAATTCAGGCTCAGGTGAGGCGAACGCCGTTTCAAAGTTTATATTGATTGAATTTTTTTTTTCAATTAAAGGCTACAGGAATTGTTCCAACCATTACTGTCGACAAAACAGACGGTATCGAAATATTTTTGGCTAAAGAATCACTCGCTGTAGAAATTATAAGCTCAAAAAGTTCGGCATTAAACATATCGGTTCCCGATAGCCGTACAGGAGATTACGTACGAACCACTCAATGCGTATGCGTTCGCTTAGAAATTAATTATTTTTTGTTATTATTAGGTCGAACACCCAATTCCCGAACAGTTCAAGACTGTGTGGTCCGGTAAAGCTTTCAAGACGGAGCCCATTAATAAGGATTAATTATTTAAAAATAAATTTAAATTTAATTTTAATGTTACTTAAAACGCTCATTAATCGGCTCGCCTTTATTAAGTATTATATATAACTAAATTTTTAATAAATTATTTGATAAGAATTATGCAATTTTATATTAACTTGAATTTTATTTATATTAACTATTTTTTTTTGCATTAATATTTCACGATAAGCAGTATTTGGCTTTTGCTTCACTAAAATGTAAAGCTTATTAATATACGTACTGTTTGATCAATAAAAGTCAAATTGTGATCTATATTTAAATTTATATTGAAATGACAGTTTGTAAAACTAACAGCTCTATTGCTCTATTACTCTATTAAAGCGACGCTATTTTCTCTTATCTCCCATACGTGTGTGTTTTTATTAAATTGACGGTTACACTGACGCGACGCAATCGAAAGGAAATCAAGTTTAGAATTTGTCAATAAAGTTAGAATTTGTCGCAAACATTCTAACATTTCTCCTTCAATACTCACTTATTTTCAATATATTTTTAAAACAGTCGAAAGTCTAGACAACTGTTTGTCGTAAACATCGCTCACAAGTTTGAGTCATCACTTGGAGTAAATAAGTTCTCATTTTATTCAAATATAATCAATACGAATAATACGAGTTAAATAAATAAAAAATGTTGTTTCAAAAGCCGTTACGGTTTCCTCATCGCCAGCATTGTATTGATTTCCCACACAATACTCCTCAAGTGATCGATAATCTCCTTGATCTGTCTATTCTTGATGAGCAGCAGCTCAACCAACTCGTGGTGCTCTTTGTCCCACTGCTTGACCGCCGGATTGTTGGTCTTCTTGTCGTCGAATCGCGTGCAGTCCTCGTCCTTCATCGGTATGAGTGTCTCGATCTGAATGTATTCTATGCCAGCACACGATTCGTTGCATCGCTCGTAAAACTTCCTCAAACGGCTGAACAGCAGTTCAACCGTTTTCAGCATTTCCTTCGCCTTTGCCTTCTTATCCTCGCCGGCGGTCAGACTCTGTTGCGTGCCGTTCGGCGGTGACATCATTCGCAGATTGTGGAACAGTTCCGACGTCTTGTTCACGATCTCCTGAACCGTCTCCTGACCGATGACGCACAGGTACGCCGAGTTCACGTCTTTCGGCGCCGACACCGACGACTGCGAGCCCGACGGCGGCGCGCCGGACATCATGGCGTTCTGCTGTGACATCATTTGGGAGTCAATTGTGGCCACGAATTGCGTTTCGAGTTCGGCTCGCTTTCGGTTGAGATGTGATGCGACACACGTGACAATAGGTGACAATGCGTTCAGATATGGTAACGATAGCGCACTCTAGCGTTATATTTGAGCAAAAGTTTTGCTTTATGTAAAACTTTTTTTTACAGAGAATTTTCGTATGTTATGCGATGTAATACGATATCATTGATATCGTATTATACAGAAATTTAGCATTAAAGTTGTCTCATATTATTATCTATTTTAAACACTTTAAAATATTTTTATTAATTTTCACATTTTAATTGTTCAACTAATCTAAATTTTGAATTGCTTAATATTATTTTACGTGTTAAACTTCATAATAAAATTGAATTTTCGATATTGTATGCGTTGATTTGACAAAATTAAAATAGAAAAACAAGATATCAAATAATAAATAAATATTAATAATATATTTGCGAACTCTTTGGTCGCCGTTTCGATATGAATGACACGCCTGACCAGCGGTCAGTTTGACGAGAGTGAAGAGCGATATGTTGTAGCCATTGGTGTGTTTATGTTCGTAACACGCGCTGATATTCAGATCTCGTTTGCCCTCCACTAACAGTCAAACAAATTGGTTAACCGTTGGTAATCGAAACAATCATTAAAGTTCATTACATATAAGAATTCATTTCACAAACCATATAATAGAATGCATTTATATTTTTATTGTAATTAAATACAAATTGAATAACATTAAACATCAAATGGCGGTTTAAAATAGAAAATCAAAAGATATCAGACAATGAAAATAATAAGTAAATATTAATGAAAAATAATATTCATTAATAATGTAATAATATGTGTGTTAAAAGAATAGAACAATTAAAGTGATAAATAATAAGTAGAGATGCAAACCAAAGCTCGAATTAAATGTGTGAAACATGTATCGAAAATATTAAACATAAATGAGCAAAAAAATACTTTTCGAAAATGTAAAGAAAATGGTTTAAGTATAAATTCAATAGAATGAGAATTGAATTGCGAGCATATCTGAATTATGCGTTGAGGAGAAGAATATGTTTCAAATTTGTCGCCAACTGTTTGACGAGGACATTGTTGTCGTCAACAGCGGGTGCGTTACGCGACACTCCTCGCGAGTCCAACGAAATTCGGATCACATTATTCCTAAATTTGTCGTCAGTGGTCAACATGTAATAGCGTTTCGGATTTCTATTCGCGAGATCTATAAACGCGTCGTATATCTGTTCGCTTGAGTTTGCTTTGCATAACAGATTCAATTGACGCATACTTGAGCTCAGTTTAACGAATCGACACAAACCATTGCGAGTGATGTACGCCTGACTCGAGAACGCATTCAAGACAATCAAATGCTTGACGAGACAAGTGCTGAAGACTCGCGTTCGTCACGTGTCGGTTGCTCTCAATCATGAGATCCAATATTTTTAATTGCGGTACAGTTTCTCCAAAGTCTTCGAGCATGTCTTTGCCTGTATTCTTGATGTGTAGTCTCAAGCGAACCAAATTCGGGCAGAACTTCAACGCATTCTTGTTGAGTGTCTCCAATAAACTCAATTCTAATCGCTTTAAATTCAGAAACTTTTGTTTAGTATTTCGAAGAACAGCGACGCTATTGTCAACACTTGCGAGCGTTAATTGAGACAAAAGTTTGCAATTGAGTGCAATTGTGTTTAGGGTTTCGATATGAATGGCTGTCTTGTCTTTGAAATAAACGCCAAGTGTTCCTAATTTTTCAAATTTGCATATTTGCGCGAACAGATGGCCAGCGTTTTCGTAGTCGTACTCAATTATGAAAGTAATTCTCTCCACTCTCTTCGCGAACATCTCAGCAAACTTTTCCACATTTGAATTGTCGTTAATCGTCGCCGAAATGACCTTCAGTTTAGGCAAAAACTGTTGGCAGTCGTCGTCGAGACAGTCATTGAGATCATGGAGTTCGCAGTCAACCAAATTGGGAGTCAAACGCAGTATAGGTTTGACTGACTCTCCAATTATGCTTAATAGAGAAAGTTTTCGCAAATGCGGGCCAAACTTATCGGCGAACAAACGCCACGACTCTATCGGCAAATCACAGCCATATTTCAATTTAATGCAAAACGTCTTCAATTCGGTACAGTTTTCGCGAATAATTTCCAAGTATTCGTCGGTAAATATTTTAAATACAAATGAATTTCCATAATAATTGTTGACATAAATCTCGTCAATTGATAAGCATTTCTTAGTAATAGTTTTCAGTTTTAATTTAAAACTTTCTTCTTTGCAAGAGATGTCCGAATCATAGATATTGAGCCGATTTTGGGGATTAAATATCAAACGCTTCCACTTCTTTGCCACACATTCGTACGCAAAACAGTAGTCAAACGAGACATAACTCAACAACACTTGACATAAATCATCGCCAAATCTATCAAATGAGTCGCGACTGTATTCAACCATTTCTGTCATTTCTGTCATTTCGGTGAAATGGTCTAAACAGCAAAAATCGAGACAAAGAAAGAGTGGAACAGTTAACGCAAGAGTGCGGCAAATATTTCAAAACGCACGTGAAATCAATGCTTTCTAATTGAGATATGAAAGCGTTTCTATAACAACAATACTGACATCTGTTTGCATGCATTGACAATAAATAGGGATTTGTAAAAATAATTTACTTATGAGTTACAATTAATTTATTACAGTTTGTAATAATGCCATAGACATACTCAATCATACAGTTTCAGTTTACAAAACTTGCAGATTATCCATATCTCATGATCCTTATCCAACTGAAAACTGCTTTTGAAAACTATTGCAATAATCGAATATTTACTGTTATAAACTTATGTCTAATCGAAATATAATCATAAATTATCAAATAAGTTATGATTACAATAAATTCAATAATGTTTTCATTGAGCGAATCGTATTTATTAATTCCGTACATGAATGTGCCTAAACTAAAATCACAATATTGTTGGACACAAAAATCTGGTTGTGATCCTCGTGCATGGCGTGCAGCGCAGACTCCACTTCGTCTTTACTGAAATCGGTCTCCTTCTGTGCCGAATCGTAGATCTGCTGCAAAGGCAGTGATTGGGCGTGAGTTTTGCGAAACTCTTTAAAGAGAAACGACCGAAACTGCTTCAATCGCTCATCGCTTAGCTTCACAGTAGTCTTGACCGCACTTTCAGGCGTGACTATGGGTTTCAATTTCGGCATTCGAATCGGTTCGCGACTGGTTTCGCTCTCGTCGTCGAACTCGTACGGATCGTCGCTTTTCGGTTCCAACGGCTTGCGACGAGTCTGCGGCGGATCGCGGCGTTCGTCCACATCCATGTCTTCGTCGTCCTCCTCATCCATATCCTCGTCGTCCTCCCTCTTCCTCTTCTTTGGTCTCTCCAATACTTTTTTGAAGATCGCGAACTGAACCAATTCCACCGCACAATCGGCGTCCTGTTTCTCCACGTTCTTCGAAAGTCTAGCTCTCGCGTGAGCGGTCGCCAAACGAATCAGAGTTTCTAATGAACGAGCAGTTACTGGTTGTGTCTGTAAACGAAAATAATATGTTATAATAAATATATTGAATATGTTATAATAATGCTCGAGAAATAATAATTTAATGCATACAATTTCGCGAAAATTAATAATATTAATTAATCAATTAATTGCCAACAATTTATTGAATATATGCTAAATAATAATATTAATTAAAAGCGAAAAATGTGAGCCATACTCGCGCCACATCGCTCCGATCGTTTTCCAATGAACGCAATTTAGTGTACTCTTCGGCAATGATATCGCACGCTTCAGCTGTTAGTTTTGGTTTAATAATTTTGGCGATATGGATGTACTTCTTCATGAACTCTATGCTGACTATCTTTTCTCTAATATAAAATCATAAATATCTATCAACACTCTTTTTTTTGATTACGAGTAATTTGTAAAAAATAAAATAGAAAATTATTTCAAAACATTTCGACAAACTTACGCTTTGTTTCTATTTCCATGAAGAAGATTGTTATACTTTTCAAAAATCTGTATCTCTCCGTCGTCATCATTGAGAATATCGGGATTTTTAGTCGAAAGAAATTCAGCGTTGCTTTCAATGGGCAGAGCTATGAAAAGAAAATGAATATAAAATATACATAAATGTTAAATAAAGCAAATCTCTCTCACGCTCGCCGTCCTGTTCGCCCGGAGATCTATAGCGATGAATGCGAACGACGTGATCACTAATGTTAGCGTCAGCCTCGGCATCGTTTTTGTCTAACATTATAAATAGCAAATCAAATCGAGATAAAAGCGAGTCCTGTAATCCAATATTTTCCATCGGCGTCTTGTATTGATCATACTATTCGTAAAATATAAAAATATATGATATATCATACAAACGTAAAAATATGAAATAAACATTCTTACGCGGCCATAAACTGGATTAGCGGCGGCCAACACAGAGCAGCGCGCGTTCAACTTGGCGTGAATGCCGGCTTTGGTGATGGTGACCCTTCCCTGTTCCATGACCTCGTGAATAGCGGTCCGATCGATGTCTGACATTTTGTCGAACTCGTCGATACAGACAACTCCCCGGTCGGCCAAAACCATAGCTCCAGCCTCGAGTCGTCGATCTCCCGTTTCGGCATCGGTGGTGACCGCAGCGGTCAAACCAACGCCTGATGAGCCGCGACCAGTAGTGGTGACAGCGCGTGGCGCGCAGTTTAAAACATAGCGCAACAGTTGCGACTTTGACACCGATGGGTCGCCAATCAATAAAATGTTTATATCTCTAAAACATTAAAAAAAAATTAATTGCAAACCTATTCAATGCACTTGTACTCTAAGCTACAGTCACTAATATGCTAACCCTCTCAGACGAGTCCCGTTTGGTAAAACTTTTTCGAGTCCACCCAAAAGCATACAAAGCAATGCCTTTTTAATGTAATCGTGACCATAAATTGTTGGCGCCAGAGATCGCGCCAAAACTTCAAACACGTCGTGACTTCGTTGACGACTAAATTTTTTACATTTAGCAAAATCATCAGCAGTGATATCAGCGGATACTTCTTTACTCAATAGGTTCATATTAGTCGAAAGCAAAATGGTTCGAAATGTTCCACTCGTGTAATAGCCTATTCAGATATTTTTGTAATTGAATACTTATTAACACTAAATTATATTGATTTAATTATCAATTTAAGTCAATAATTTAAAGCTAATTTAAATTTAAAACTACAGATTATGTTAAAAATGATAAATATTTCGACGACATTGAATTTGCACGTCTAAAGAAAGCGCAATATTTATTAAAACATTAGACAAATTTCATTGACTAAATAAAAAATTTATTTAAGAAGTAATTCAAATTTTAAAAAAGTAACTAAAATCAGACAAATGGAGAATTCATGAATTGTCAGCTTTTTTCCAAAGATAATCATATTGTATTGTATTATAAATATCAAAATGAGAGTAACATTTATACATTGAAATACATATATTAATATATGTATTGTATAGCCTGACTTTTTCATAATCAGGTCGTAATGATTTTTTTAGTGCATGCATCAAAAAAACTAAATTCATGAATGCTTGTCATTAATACATTTTTATTATAAGACAATTTAAAAATTTATATTTGAATTAATAATGAATCAATTGTTAACATATTAATAGTCATTCGATAACTTAACAGTACAGTAGGTTACCGATAATATCAAGTTCGATGATATCAACTAATCGATTATATCAATCAAATTCAAAAACCAAAAT
>JAQIYA010001884.1:0-11276 GCA_034699355.1 Microtritia minima
TTTTAATATATAAAAAATTTTATTGAAAAAATTATATCTTAAATTATTATTGCTTTGTGTGTTGAGATATTTAATATTTTATTTCATTTAATGTTAGTGTACTAATAAATATTAACACTCAATATATATATTTCAGCACTCATTGTATTTTTTGCAGTAAAATTATTAATTTAGAATTATTTGCAATTTTATGCAAAACAAAATACTAATTTCATTTTTAATACTTAATTAAAAACAAGTAATTAAATTGGCGCTTATAAGGCGCACTCGGTTAACACGCTATACGGCTATTTGGTTCAATTATTATCAATTATAAAATCTTTTCAATAAAGGTCTAAATATTTTATATAGTTTGACACTTTATGGCATGTTTCATAGAAATAGATAATAGAGCAGATCGTTTGCTATATCTAACAGAATTTGACAGAATATTATCGACGACTTATAAAATTCTTTTCCAGTTCGAAGAAACAACTTATCGAATTTGACAGAAAAATTAATGTTTATATAAATTTTAAAAATCAAACAAATTAAACATTGAAATTTAAAACTATATTATTTGGATTAAAAAAATCAGTAAATAATTAAGGTATTTATGAGTTTGAGCTGACCGTAAACGATCTGCATTAGAAAAGCATTAGATTAGCATTAATAAGAAACAATGGGTCAGATTATGGTCATACTCACCCATAGTTTGCTTCGAATGTGTTCTTGTAATCCTCAAGTGTCACATTTTAAATTTGCAAAATTGACAATTTATTACATACATTTTGCAAATTATAACCATTCCTTAAATGCGTCCAAAGCTACTCATAATTCATATTCAATAGGAAGGAAATTATAAACATAACAAAATGAAGAAAAACGGCAATCGGAAAGTTGGTTGAATTTTTTGGAGTTGAAGGAACAAATCTAAATGTAAAAATTCAAAAATCTATTTTAATTTCTGATAACTCAGAAAGTGATAGATATGAAGATAGTTATATTAGAAATAGTCAATATTTTTTCAGATATTTAGTAATCTATCGAAATATTTGATGAAATTTACAAATTATGTCTAATAGAGAATGATAGATGTAAATTAATGTGATTTTCACAATATTTATACTTTATTCTTAAGTTATTTTTTTAATAAATATTTAAATGTTATATAAATTCTATTTAAAGCTTTCATAAACGGTTTTGTTATTTAACACCAGCTTAGCTAAAATATACACTTAAGATTAATTATGATTTCTTAATATCCTTATATAAATCTTTATACGTGTTTATAGAATTATTTATATAAACAACTCTTACATAAATAATTTTAAAATTATATATTATGATAAATGTAAAATATTAATTTGATGACTATATTATAAATTATGAACAGTGATAGTACTTTCTTTGAACTAATATTAGGTTAAGGAGAAAGTCATGTCGGATTTCATTGTAAAAGTTTATAATCAAATTAAAGCAATGAGATTTAAATTTAATTTTAATTTATGGTTTAAATGCCATCATTTTCTATCTCTATTGGTCAATGATTTTGTAGTTTTGAGACGCATTCGTGATAGTACTTCTTCAGTTTAGACAATAAATGTTCGGATATACCTGTTTCGACAGCACTTTTTTCTTTAATTTTTTACCATTAAGAAAGTGCTGAAGAGATCGAAACAAATGTTGATCTGAAGGTGTAATGTTGGATGAATATGTTGTATACGGTTAGGGATACGGTTAGATCTCCCAATCATTCTCATCGAACATTTGGAGTGAAATTTTATGCAACAAATTTTAGGCATAAATTTCGCGGAAAACTCAAATTTATGAATTTTTTCGACGACACTCCAAAGCTGGAGCAATATAACTGTTTAATGACTGTAATTTAGTTCAGAAAATCTTGTGCCCGAATTGACCATTGCAGCCAAAACATTGATGGCCACTCCCGAAGTTCGGCCACTTCGGGAGTAATTCTTATGGTCAAAGTCATGCGATCGAAAATTTTTAGATTAACTCTGGCATACACTTTGGGCATAAGGATAGACAATAGAACAAAATTTAATGGTTTCGGTTATTTTTTATGAGTCCGAAAAGCGAATGCAATATTTTGGCTTATGTTTGTGACATCAAAGAAGTCTTCCACATAGTTAATGGTCAAGATTTTCACAGTTGATAATATGCAAAATTTTAGATGAATATATGCTTTAAAAAAAATGTGACACCAAATTAAATGACAATTAACGCATTGAGTTTAAGACGTCAGGTTAAAAACAATCTAAAAAATGCGACATTGTCTCTCTCTTTTATCTAAAATAAATTTTATTATTTTTATTAATTAGAATATTAGAACATTATAAAAATATTTTTATATTTAAAAAGTGAAATTATAATAACTGTAAATCTGGATAAGTCATAAAAAATTTGTTTTTATATGATTGGTTATGATAATAATGAACATATTTTGAATGAAATGTCTTTAAATTTGGTTAAATATTAGAATTTTTGATAAAATTTTATTTTTTTTAATGTATTTCTAAGGAAAATAAATATTGTTTTAAATTATTAAATATTATTTTCATTTTGTAATTTTTCAAATATAATTTTTAATAAAATATGGTTATTATTAGCAATTAATAAATGTTAACTATAATAGTATATTAATAATGCATTAAAAGTATTTGTTAGAAATAATCTCTGCGTTCAGTAGAATTATTGAGGTTAACTAATGTTTTAAAGGTTAAATTTGAATCTATTATAAATGACAAATATCTTTATCCATCATGTTTATCGCTAAAAATTAAAAATCAATATCATTTTATAGACTGAGGCACAAACTCTAAAAAAACTTTAAAGGTCTCTTCAGAACACCATTTATAATGAATGCTTAAATAAATTTTTACATTATTAAATTATTTTGTTTAAAGAAGATGATGCTCCACAAAACTAATACAATTTTGCTAACTCTATTAACAATATACTCTTTATAATTATTTTAAGATTAATGGATATCATTATATGATAAGCAACTTTTGAGCTTCTCATAAAAATTCTTATAATATGTTTGATTATTTTTTTATAGCCAGCGGTGCTTTACTCTGGCATTCTGGGATTTATATTTTATATCATTTTTAATACTATACCATAATTACTATAATGATTAAAAAAATAAGTTAGAAAGATGTAAAAACATGTAATGTTTTAAAAATTTCATACAAGTTTATTGCATTGTTTAGAACTATAACTTTTACAATCAATAGGTATTTAATAAATAGTATTTTCAAATGCTTAGCTTTACAAATAATTTCAAGACTCACAGAAATTCAATAATTCATTAATTTCAAGACTTAATTGTAAAATTGATTTATCTACACATTAAAGTTAAATAAAAATCTAAATGCTCACAAATTCCTAATTTTAATTAAACTCAGAAAAATTTCTAAATATTTAGAAAGTAAAGTTCGATAAATAAATAAGTTTAAGAGATATTTAGTTGAAATTCTTTATAAAGTAACAAAAACTTTAGAGAACAAGTAAAAATATATAAACTTAATCAGAAAATTGTTTCATACATGAAAAGTCAATTACTTTAAATTTTTCATTAATGAAAAATGTGTGCACATGAGTTACATTATAGTGATTGTTTTATGTCAACAATTTGGTTTGACTTTATAAAAACATAATTTAATTTAAAACTATTACCCTAATAATTATGCCTACAAGCCGCGGCTAATATGGAAAAAAAAGTAAAAATCATAGCAAAACAGTGAGTGATAATAAATTAGAGTTAAAATATGTGCGTAATATATTTCATAAATAGGGTGTGCACTATCTATGTATTTGGAAATAACAACGTTTTTAATAAAAAATTGTATCTTTTAAATTCTAATAATTTAGTAATGTTTATCAATTAAATCTTTGAAATTTGTCTTTAGAATCGGTTTCAAATGATTCAACAGTAATTACTAATTAGGTATTTATTTCCATTTTGAATGCTGTTCACTACTAGAACCATACCGTGAATATTTTACTGTCCTATAATTTTGCTCCTGACTGTCTATTACTACAATTACTATATGTAATAAATAATATTCTGTTTATTCAATTAGTATGGGCTTATCTGTAACCAAAATTTCTATACAAAAAATTGTCATTTTCAGTCTTGCGGCTTATACATAGGCGCGCCTTTTAGGTATAGTGTAAATAAAATTTATTATTTAATACTGTGTTTAAATTCTTTATATTCATATAATGATATTAAATTTTAACTACAATTACTACTAATTACTATTAGTATTAATTATATAAATAATTGAAATCAAATATTTTTAAGAAATTGTAAGGAAATTTTTAATAAATATACTATTTTTTGTTTTACAGATTAGTAACAGCAAAGAAGTGAAATATTTATTATATATTTGAGAAACAACTACTTTATAATTCAATTTTAAAACACCCATATTGAAAATCATACAGTATATAATAAATAAAATTTTGCAAAGTATAACTATAACTATACCTATCAAGTATATAACTATAACTATAAGTATCAAACTATATATAAATACATATATGAAACTAATAAAAGAAAGCAATGGCAGAGCAAATAAGAAGCGAATCATTTCGACGAATAAAATTATTATTCACTTCAGCACTTGTGATCACTTTTTTATTCTCCATACTGGCAATGGTTATTGCGTTGAAGACTTCTCACGACGAGATAAATCTGGCCGATAATGTGGAAACGGATCGCGACGTCAAGCATATGTATGCCATAATCAGACCATTTCTGACTGTTTTCATAGTGATTGTGGTAATGATTGAATGGATTACGTTAGCGGTGGGCATAATCGGCACCATTCGAGAGCATTATATAATGAGCTTAATATTCGCCATCATTAACGCAATCGGTCTGATTTGCTCCCTCTTCCAAATCGGTCCCGTTTTCTTTACGCTCAAAATTATTTGGATTCTTATTAACGTCATTCTCACTTTTCTTTCTGTGGTTTACGTTTACAGTTTGAGGTGCGAATTATTGAGACCCAGATATAATCAAAATTAAATTAAACTTCTCATATTTTGTTTTAATATTTTCATATAATATTTATTGCAATCTGTTTGACATACATATTGAAAAAATTTATTTATAATTAAGCATTTATTTTTACTTAATTATTTCTAAATATGTTTATAATTTTTAAATATAATAATTATGTTAACAGACTTGTAATAAAATTTCTATCACAAAAAAATATATTTTGCTTTTAAATATATTTAATCAATTTTGTTTTATTATTAAAATTAAAAATTTACAGTAATTTAATAAAATATGTTCTGGTAATAAGAAATATAATTCAAAATTATTCATAAAATGAATTTAATTTTACCTAAATTTAATAATAAATATGATCAAATATATAATTTAATTTAATTTAGCTTTAGATCTTCAGTAAAAGTGTAAAACACGTTTAATTATTAAATTTAAATTTTAATATATGAATTAGTTCTTTAAAAACCTAATGTAATACTTTAAAAAAATACAAATCTAAATAAATCCTAGTACACTATTACCAAAGATTTATTAAACTTAAATTCCAATTGTGTTAACTTTATATTATGATATTTCTATTAAAGTTATATTTATAAATGTATGTTTTGATTTCACAAATATATTAAACATAATTAAAATTATATATTGTCTCAATAATTTATTGATTTTTTTACAAACCCTAAAATAAATATATCTTTGACTTAATGACTATAACAAAGTAAAAAAAATTGTTAAATGTCAAAATAGATTCTCAAGTCTAATATAGTGTGTAATTTACTGTGTATATACAGTCAATAATATAGTTTGAAAGAGTCAAACGAGTAAAATTTATTGCTTTTGAAGCCTTTAATCTTTAAAATATTTTCAATGAGTTTGTGTCCTAAACTTTATTGTAGTATTGTATTTAAAGTTTATATATTGTAAATTCAGTCAAAAAGTATCTTTTGCTTTAAACATTTATTATAAAGTTTATAATAGTTATTCTATTTATATTCAGAGTATACAATTTTTCAATATTATATAAAGTTTATTATTCTGATTAAATTTGATATTAGAATTTTATATAATGACATTATTAATGAATATTATTGATATTTATTTTAATTATTTATTTTAATTATATATATAAGTCCAACAGATATGTGGCGTTCACTTTTTTAAAATTGAACAAATGGGACTTAATTAAACAATTTAAATATATTTTCAATTAAAGACCATTTATTTCATATATGTTTATAAAATGCATATATAAATATTATTTATCTTTAGAATTGTATACATAAAACTCAAATAAATAAGATCCGTACAAATGAACTAAAATTTTTCTTCTCTGAATCCCTATAATGTTTTTACCCCTTCATAAGCAACTCATAAGCCTGTCAGTAAAATGAACGTGATATGACTGGTGACACTTTAATACTTAATACTTTAAACTTTATTTTTCAATTTAGTACTTTTTATCACAACGAATTTTTCAGTAAGCGGTATCTTAAGAAAAGATTATACTTTATCACACAATAAGGTTTCTCACCATTTTTCAACGCGTCATTTACTGACAAAGACCACTATGCCCTCGTCCACTCTGACCTCGTCCACTCTGACCTCCTATGGTCCCATTTATGTCATGCTGAACATTTAATTAAGACAATATATTAAATTTCAAAAATTTTATACCAAACGAGTGCGTAAGTTTAGAGACTTCAAAATTTAATAATATGTAATTTATAATTTAATACATACAGTATTTGATTTGTTTCGTGATTTTTAAATATAATGGATTATAAATATTTGCTTTAATCTTAATGTTTAAAAATTAATGCAATTATGAAATTTTGAAATCTAAATGATGTCTCCTGACATCTATTAATAACAAATAAAATAACAATTTATATATCTTAATATATCGATAATAGATAGCGCAACGATAACTACAACTTTTAATATAAGTTCGAGTGAAACCCTTTTATCTATTGACGAATTATGAATGTGAACAAATAAGTTATTCAAACACGTGTCCATGTTTACAAAATTTACGTATTTTTAAAAATGTTTATAAACAACAAAATCTCAATAATAATTGTAATTTCAAACATTATTTATATAATAATTATAGTATAAACATACAAATATGTTCGAATAGTTCTCTTTATTGAAATCGTCAATAGATAAAAAGAGTTTCACTCTTATATTGTTTCAATAAATAAGACATTCAATTTAAAAATCCATCAGCTTATTCAAAAAGTGTTCGCCGCAATATTTTATAAAACTTATGAAAAGCTATAATGATTTTGATGCATTTTATTGCATTTATATCATGAAATAATCAATATAATGATACTGTTTTCACATAATAAAGTGAAAATATTCACTAAAGCGTATCGATAGTTACCAAAACAATTTCTGTAAAATTATTTGAAAGTGTTTGCAAAGGTCGTAGTTATAGTTTAAAACCATAATACTTCAAGTTTTAGCTGATTTTCACAAAATCTTGTGTCTCAGACACAAAGAGATACTCATGTGATCAAAATAATTGGCTATATTTTTATATTCTATGGCTATAGAATTTTATAGAGGAGAGGGAGAGTGTCGGCCAACAATTACATAATGAAAATATTGTCTATAAAGGCATATATTCTTAAATATATATCATCCAAAACGCAACATATTATAATCGTAGGAGAGATGAGATAAATAATGCCAAATTTATAGAGGGATAGCATTATTTTTTTAAACATTTTTCCGCTTAGAGGTAATATAATTCTATAATATTTTAAAGTTTTTATATTAAGAACGTTTTCGTTTACGTCAAAATTGTAGTCATATTATTGCCAAATATTATTTATTCATAATATTATTTATGATTTTAAAAAGCTTAAAACTTCGCAATAACTTAAAGTTTGATATTTTATTGAATTGATTGCGAGACCAAAATTTTAAGGAAAAAAAATATTCAAAACTAATCTATTTTTATGAAAATTTATGATAAAATATCCGAATATTAAATTTGTTTTCCTCGACTCTACCATATTCTATACGCGAGCGCATCAATCAGTTTTGATGAACACAATAATTTTCGTATTTATATTATTAAATAAATTATTGCGCTTTTTTTGGTTTGACGACATCAACGACAAGATAAATGATAAAATTATTAATAAGTTATACATAAAGTAATATTTATATAATTTATTGCCCTCATATTTAGTCATATTTAGACATAAACACTGTGCCGAAACCAAATTTTTATTAGATTTTTATTATATTATGCTAAAAATAGGTTATAATTAATGTTCATAAATCCATAATAACTTATCAAGTAATACACTCGAAGTATAAAAATGGATATACAGACACAGATCAGTGATCTGAATAAGTTAAATATGAATATAATATTTATAGTTTTATGTATAAATATTATATATTAAAACATAATTTAAAGCAATGTCTAATAATTTTGAAACATTTGAAAATTTGTACTTTTATTAATAGATTGCAATGCAGAATAATCTTTAGATTTTATATTATATATTTTTTAATTTTTAGAATATAAAATTTTGCGATAAAGTCTTACACTAATTTTAAGACGATAGCCCGCACCCCAAGTATACCCCGAATCTAATACCAAGTAATAGATTATGAAATTAATAGTGAAGATAATCTATTATATCCTTCTTTACAGCAATATAGTTACATAAGTTGAAGGATTTATGTTGAATCGGATGAAGAATTTGTTGGTTTTGATAGCATATTAGAGATATTTAGAATAGGTTTTTATATTTTATTTTGAAGAATTCACTTTTTTAGATAACCCGCGGAGTATTGTCGTAAAATTAGGGTAAGTTATTTTATATTAACATAATATCGTTTGATTTAAAATAAAATTTAATACATATTTTCATATTTATTTCTATAACTGTTCAGATGATTAATAATTTCAAAAGTAAAACCAACAAAAATAATGTTATGGATTTGAAATGTTCTCACTCTCGACTCTCACTCTCCGATAATAAGAAAGAGAGCCAAGTTGTCAACATATATTGACAATTTAAAGAAGTTTTATGTTGTCAAAGACGAGATATAAGTTGAACATTAGTAAGACGATAATATATAGCTTAGGTTTTAACTATATAACTCTAACAATAAATGCAATTTGTTGTTCAATCCTTGCAATTGTTCACTAATGTTTAAAAAATTTTAAATAAAGAATTAAGAAACTAATCTAAATAAAGACTAAACTAATTTCATTAAATATTTTCCTTTTTTTCATATAAATTAACTATCATTTTTAATAAAAACAATAATAATTTCTAAATTCATAATTCTTCAATGAATAACACTCGGTTGAGTGAGTTTATTATTTTACTGTAATACTGCATAATTTATATCACACACAATATAGTTGACAAATTTAATAAAGTATGATCGTTGACGACCATATCAAAAAACTTTTTCCATTGACTTAATTTATTTTGCCGAAACAAAATAATACATTAATATTAATAAGAACCGAAAAAAATAAAAGTCTATATATGCTCATCAATGTGTTGGGAGATTATATGCTTGTCGTATAACTTATGTAACCTAAACATTATAACTGTTTAGCTCGTAAGAAAAAAATCTTATTAATTTATGGTTATTATAGCGAAAGTACGATATTATTATTATCTGTTCAGACTATCTGTGAGTTATTATTGTTGCTTTATTATTGTACCGAATTTGCCAAAATTAGCACATTATAGGCAATAATAACCAAACATAGTGAACTACATCTTTATAGATTGACTATCTCTTTAATATTGTTTTACTTCATCATAATTAGAATGGACAAAGTTGTACTTAAAAAGACTTATAAGAAAGTCTAACGAAAGTCGTAAGTAAAAGTCCTAAATCTATATAATTTTACAGTAGAAACAAGAATGAGTATACAAATGAGCTGATTTTAACATTATTTTTATTATTCACCGATTAAATATGGGATTACTTCGTTCTCGCATTAAGTATTTTTTTTGATTATATTAACTTTACATCTATCTTAACCTTTTTTTGTAAGTTATATTAATAATTTTTTATATAAAAAATTCTAATAATATATTTCGACATTACTTTACTTATTTTTAAACTAAATAATTTAAATTTCATATTAATCTTTAATGCCCAAAATATATCTTGTCTTAGACAATATAAAATTATTTTAAATAGTAATAAATTATTAGCCTATTTTTGGTCCCTTTACTCTATCAGAATGTGACAGACAGACAGACAGACATATCAAATCCTTAATCTAGCTTTTGTCAAAGTTAAAACAGGCAGACAAATGTCACACAGCTATAAACCATTATTGTTGTTAATTTTATTAATTAACAACAATATTTAAATTTTATAATCTTCAATAAAGTAAAAGATAAAATAGAAAATTGTAGAAAATTAAAAAAAAATACACATATTATTCAAAATAATTGTAGTAAATGTATAACAATTGTTAGAATTTTTTAAATATTGATATTTAAGAATTCAATTGTGAATTGAAATATTTATATTTTTTTGTAAACCACTTAATTCTTAGATCAAAAGAAATTTAAATATTTTGAACATTTATATATTGAATAACATATATAGCACTCATATTTGATTACAATCTACAAAAAGAAATTTAAATTCTGTGAATATTATATTTTTAATAACTTTTACTTAAAAATTTGTGAACATAACAGAATTATTTTTCGAAAAATTTGTATATGTTTAGACAGTATAAGAGGTAACCCATTATATTTGACAAATCTGTATTTATATTACAAATTTCGAAACAAGACTAAAAAATAAACTAATAAATTCATTTTGTGCTTCATATTAATTATTGCTTATATAAAGCTATATTACGTTCTCACTAACTCTGTTACTACGTATAAGCATTTCTGTCAGATATAATTTGAAAGTTTAAAGAAAAACATTAAAATCGAAATTTTTTCAGATTTATCTTAACGAAACGGGTAATTAAGTTGCTTTAATGACATCATATGAATATATTTTGTATTACAGTACCTATAATTTATAGACTTATCTCTTTACTTAAATATATAAATGTTAAATTAATGAGTAGGACTCATATATTAAGGCACTTTGAGTATTTGAGTGAAAAAAGCGCCTCAATAAGCTTTTAAAAATCTTAAAAAGGCACAAAAAATTAATATTTTTATGTCCTTCTTTTGAAATTTTTTTGATATTTTTGGTATCTCTATATTATATAAGA
>JAQIYA010001885.1:0-11273 GCA_034699355.1 Microtritia minima
AATCGTTTTTAATTAACACGCAACAGAAATTTAATTAAATGTGTGTTATTTATTAAGCTTAATAAAAAATTAATTAAAATAGTAACAGTCATAAAAATGGCTGGACTGTAGTCTTAATGCTTTTTAAAACTCGGGTATTAAGAAGAAAAGGCTACCAAATTTAAGTTTCTATATAACAAAATTTTCAAAAACATTGTTAAAAATTCAAGTTTAAAGTAAACAAGTTTAAAAAATTTAAAATTTAGTATTAATCAATAAAAGTAGTTTGTAAAGTTGGAATTTTTGGGTTAAATCCGTCTTTGTTATTATGAGTTAGAATTTGTTTGAGTACTTTTAATGCTCGAATAAACATTTAAAAGTTATTTTTAAATAATAGTGAAATTCCTGAAATTTATCGGATTTAATAATTTTAAAATTTTGTACTCGTATTGATTAATTTTTGTTGATGTATAATCTGCAGCATAAAATTCAAATAAATTTAGTCTATTTAAATAAGAAAATTTGCAAAATTATTAACAGCAAATTAGGACAACTAAATGTCGTTTAAGTTTATTACTTTGTTGATTATTATTACTATTTCGTGGTATAGCGGTATAAAATAATTTGCAAAATTGGCTGTAAAATTAGACGAGAAAATTGAGAAAAATTAGAGAATAAAGAAAAGTAAAAAACTATTATTTTCGTAATAAGCCGAGCGTTAACGACTTGAGATGAAATTTAATTTTTAAATTAAGGAAGGAATCACTGCTGGCATGAAAAAAAATTATTTTCTATGCAAAATTTTTCCATTTGATGTGCGGCTGACTTAGTAGTCTCTAAATGCTAATTATAATGTCGGCAGAGTTTGTTTCTCTACTATTCTTTCGTTGATTTTGAAATAAAAAACAAATATTATTTCTGTATTTAATTTGTTTGGATTCTGGAAATAAATTCACGGATAAGAAAGTTAGTTAAATATAGACAATCATAAATGTTTCATACATTTTCTGCTTACAATTTCTATATTCTAAAAATTATATTATCAAAAATGCTGTAATTATTTTGTTTATCGAAATAAACTGTAATTTTGATTTTCCAGTTATCGACGAATTTGATAACAAAATTTTTTAGCGAGTTTTACTTTTAAAGGTTATAAAGAAATAAGTGATAACTTAATTGTATTGTTAAACATGAAATGAATTTACATCACACAACACACAATGAATAATTTGTTTCATACAAACTTGAATACGATTTGAACGCTAGATTATTACCTTTTCGAAAATGTTTGAGTGTCTTTACAAGTGTACCCCAAAGTGTTAGCCCTCTTCCCATAAACAACTTTCTCAGATTTCATTCAATGGCATCCATAAAAGGCTCTGCGCTTCAGCGCACAGAATCCCATGTCTATTCCCACTTTCATACCAAACTCTTTTGCGTCAGAGAGAGTACAACTCTAATCAAAATCGAATTTAATTCAAAATTATTTAACTCGAAATTTCGATACCGAATGTATAAATTAATTTGCATTATAAAACCTTAAATGCATTTTTTGAGGAGAAATTTTTTTAAAGACAAAATATGTTATGCGCGCGAAACACACAAACGGAAGCCCAAAATTTTTCAACGCATCACATTTGGATGGGACGACAAAAATAGCTTTATTGGGACTGTTTTTAAAATAGCTGTTCAGTATATGCTGCACACTCTGCATAATTCTTTCGCTGCGAAAGTAGCACTCGCTTAACTAAATCGTCGCGAGCAGTCGTGATATTGTGCACTGAGTGCGGACCAAATCCCAATAAGGATCACATTAGCGAGTCTTCGTATTTTTGGTAAACGACTAGTTTTGTTCGTCGCGTATATCCTTATTGTAAAAAAACTTTACTCTCTCTCCTCCGCACACTTTCCGCTATTGAGTCGAGTTATTAATTCGAACAATTTTCCATATATTTTTTCTAAAATTATAGTTTGATAATCCATTATTTGTTTGAAAATATTTACAAAAAATGTCGGACGACGAGGAATACAGGTATTGTAATTTTTTTTTGAAATTAATTAATTTGTAATATTTATTACGGGAGAGAAAATCTCTTTAAAATTGTTGCGCAATACTCATATAATATTCTGTATATAATTCTTGTAATATTTCCGAGAAATATTTTCTCGGAGAGCGTACACAGAGAATAGAATTTTAATAAGCCTGATATTAATTTTTATAACTATTATTTCGCGCAACGAATTTATTTTAATTTAAAATTTTAAGTTGTTTTTTGTCACTCATATAAAGTTTACTCCAAATAACTCATTAATTTTCATTTCTCCTTCCAGTGAAGAGGAGGTCGAGGAGGTCGTTAAGTATGCTCTAATAATATTATTATAATCCCTTGTAATCAAAAATTTTAAGCCATACTTTATCAAAATTTTAATTACAGAAAGTGAGTATCGTATGACAAAAATCATGTCTTAATGCTTTCAAAGGTATTTATGACATGGCTTTTCATATGGCGAACGAATGAAGAGCCGTATCGTCGCATAAGCGTTGCACGCATTCAATGCCAATTGTTTATGCCTTATTTATTTTGAAAATCAAATTGAATTTAGAAAAATTAAAACTATGAAATATATAAGTTTCATAATACCAAATCGCTTATGTGTGATCAATAAATATTAACTGTGAATATCAGGACCGAATCGAGACCGCCGGCGAGAGATGCACCACCGGCTGCTCCATCCGAGACCGAGATGCTGATGGAGGTATTTGTCGCTCAATACAACCTCTCTTTGATGCGTTTTCTTACCTTTGATCCATAAAATTGCTCACTAATAATCTCATCGTATTTGAAATTATAATTATTTTGCTCTATGAGTATCATTAAACTTCAAAAAAATTGAAATAATAGTTTTAGAAAAAAATATTTTTTATATGATTAGTCAATTTGATTATAATTAATATTTGCTTTTGAAATTTTTGAAAATAATATTTTTATGGTTTTATAAATTACAGATTATTAGGTATTTCGAAAATTTTATTTACAACATTTGTCAGCATTAATACACAACAATATTAGTGTTCAAATTTCTAAAATTTTATTTACTCACAAAAAATATTTTCATTTATTCAAAATTACTAAAAATGATTTAGAAAATTGTCTTTATTGTATAAACAAATCAATTTCATGCATTAAAAAAGCTTAGAAACGCATTTCGTTAGTTAAATGATTTTACATCGTAAGCAAAGAGATAACTCTAAATTATTTTTATCAAAAAACACAGGAAAAAATTCGCAAAAAGCGAGAGGAAGAGGAACAGATGTGGAACGAGTACATGGAACAGAGAAAGAAGGTTAGAGCCAAAGAGGAAGAGGATCTCAAGAAGCTTAAAGATCGACAGGTATATCAATAAATTTGTATTTTGTTCGCTATTGATTTTTTGGTCTTTCGAAATATAAATTTCAATTTGAAAATTGAGAGGAAAAAACAAAAGGAAATTAATGCCGTCAATCATATACTAAAAAAGTTTAATATCACATTAAAAGTCAAAATTTATTTAGCGCTTGTGTACTACAGAGTTAAAAATAATTTTGAAAGTTGGCAAATATTTTATTGGCACCAACACATCACGCCTTTCAATATAAATTGCTCGATAATTTTACACTCATAGACTACTGAATCAATCAATTGGCGTTTAGTTTTAAAAAAATTAATTTAACACAAAAAACAAATATAAATAATCGATTTGATATTCGAGATATCAACAAAACTTAAGCATAATATGCATATATATAATCATATATTTTGTTTGCAAATGAAAGGCCGCCCGAAAAACGAAACGTGCAGAGCAGGAGAATATGATGCAGGCGTTCAGACAGAAACAGGAGGCGCAGAGAATTCGGGAAATGGTAAACAGAAAAAAGCGATCAGTATTTTAGCGAGTTTTGATTTGTTTCGAACGTAATTCAAGGAAGAGAAACGCGCGCGCGAGGCCGAGGCTAAGCGCAAACGTCTGGAGGACGCCGAGAAGAAGAGGGCCGCCATGCAGGCGGCGATGCAGAAACAGGACCAGAAGGCGCCCGTCGAGCGAAACTTTGTCATCACTAAGCGCACCGACGGCGGACCGGGCGCTGCTCTCGGCAACACTGGATTTGATAGAGTGAGAGCCGAATTACTTTTGGAAAAGTTTTTCACTTTTGATTAATGAATGACACTCATCGACAGTTCACTAATGTCATGTCCGCCCGAAGCGAAATGGGAAAGACGAAGGAACAGCTGGCGGAGGATAAGAAAATCGCGATGGGTTTCCGCGTGAAGCCGCTCGACATTGAGGGCCTGTCGGTGGACGAGCTCCGCAAGAAGGCCTCACAGCTCTGGGAGTTGATTATACAGCTCGAGAGCGACAAATACGACTTGGAAGAGCGTCAAAAGCGACAGGACTATGACGTTAGTGGGCTCACTGTTTAATAGCTCTCGTGGCGGATATTTATAACTGGGTCGGTATTTATTTATTTTTTACTTTACTGATGATGATCTAGTTGAAGGAGTTGGCTGAGCGTCAGCGACAGATTAATCGCAACAAAGCACTCAAGAAAGGTCTCGATCCGGAGTATGTGTGCTCAGCGAACGGCGTCAGCAAAAAATGGGGAAAATATTTTTTGTTTTTAAAAAATTTTGAAATAGATTGTCTTGGATTTTATTTTATTTTAACAGATTTTTTTTAGTATGAAATACTGTTTTGTAAGATTATTTTTAGCAGAAGAAATATTTTCCCCATTTTTTAATAGCTGATCATTAAAATTTTGATATATTTGTAGTTAAAATACTAAATTTAATTTTAGCGCCGTTTCTGACAAATTTCCGCCAAAGATTCTCACGGCTAGCAAATATGAACGACGTCTCGATAGGCGAACGTTTGTCGACAAAAAGGGATTATTCGAAGGCGTGAGTGTTTTTTATTACTTTTTTTATCTTAGTTAACAAAATCTTCTAAATAAAGAACAATATCTAGAGATTCATAGAGAGAATTCTAGAATAGCTGTATAATATTGTTATATTTATTTGCATAAATAGTACAATAATAAACTTATTCTATAATTAATGTCAAACTTAATTATAAGCAAAATCTTTGACATCGTTTTAATTTTCATAATCATAAATATTATACATTTTAATTTATAAAAGTCAAAATTTAATAATTTAAATTTAAGCAATTTAAGTGAATTTAATTGAACAATTTAAACAGCTTTCATTTATAATAAATAGTTAATTAAAAATTTATATATTATTCATATAATTGATTGAGGAGTTAATACAAATACAAATAAGTTTTAAGCAAATTTCTCTTTTGTTACAAATATACTGCATTTGAAACTATTAACGTTAACATTGTTAACCAAATTAGGGTTTTGACGCTCAAATGGAGGCCATAGTGGAGAAGTCATGGGAGGAGAGAATGAAGGATTTCAAAGAGAAAGAGAAGACGGGTCTTCCCAAATGGGATCCGTCGGCGCCGCGAAACAAGGAGATCTACGAACCGGGAACTCGCACTTACGACGCCGACGAGGACAACGATCTGCTCGACGCCTTCATCAAACCGCCCGACTTTGAAGAGGTCACCGCCGGTCAGCAGGAGTCGAGACCAGCGCCCAAACCGGCGCCTCCGCCCGCTCAAGAGGAGGAAGAGGAAGAAGTGGAAGAGGAAGAGGAAGAGGAGGAGGAAGAAGAGGAAGAGGAGGAGGAATAGATTGATTGAGAAACCGATTCACACACACTATACAAAATTAAACTAATATTGCAAATGTAAATAATTTTAGCGAACCGATTGCTAGCAATTGAATTAATAACCAAAAAATTGTTGCCCTTTTAAATAAATTCCTTATCGTTTATCGTTGCAGTTATAAAAGAGTTTTTGAACAAATGACTAGATTGGATGAGATTGCAAAAGGGGTTTCGCCAAAACAATTACATTAATACGACATCTCAATCAATATTATATCACTATATAATAATTGTATTGCCGTTAATTCGCAGAATTGCAATGAATCTGTGTTTTTCTCCAATCTTTAAATAATTAATTTTAAGAAAATTTTCTGTTCTCTGAATTCATTAATAACTGATTAAAAATAAAATGAATAATGAATAAAATTTATGTTTTAATTTTATTCTATTATTTCTGTAATTTAGTTTTAATTTATTGCGCCTTTTGTGTGGTCTATCGTTAGTATGATTTCATATAAATTTTATATAACTTTTATAGCACTTTTGCAGCAATGATTCGCGTATATATAGATTGCGCATAAAATAACATTTATTTTGCAATTTATTTTGACAATATATTTAATTTGCTAACATATTTATTAAAAAGTTAGCATTTAAATTATAAATGATTCCTCCATCGATCACCAAATTAGCGCCAGTAATGAATTGCGAGTCAGTTGAAGCCAAAAACGCGATACCCTTCGCGACGTCCATCGGTTCGCCGACTCTTCGCAGTGGAGTTACTTTAATGTATTGTTCGTTTTCGAATTGCTCGCTGACAGCACTGCCTTCTGTATCTATTTTTCCAGGACTATCAAATCAAACGCATTAAAACTAGATTTTAAACACAATTGGGATTGAATTTTTAATTTTGTAAAACTCTAGCGTTTCAAGTAATTAAGTAATATTTTATTTTTTAAAAAAATGTTCACAATTTTCTAGTAAATATTATAGTAAATAATAAATAATATTATAAATTAACTATATTCTAGTAGCTATATTTTTTTGTAAATCAGTATAGATAACTATAAAAAAAAGTTATTGGTCCCAAAAAATCTACTAAAAATCGTACTATTTTGGAGGCCATTTGTCTTTCTTTTTTGTTTGGAAGGAGTAAAGGAGATTCAAAAAATGAATTATATAAGAAAGAAAATGAATTATCTCAACAAATATTACTTTATGGTATTGACTCGAATCCCAGACGAACCCAACTCGACAGACAACACTTTGCTCATCATATCCAACGCCGCCTTTGACATACAATAAGCCACGAGCGGTACGAGCTGTAAGTGAATCGAGTAATAAATTTGTTTAAATTAGAGAAATTTGAAATAAAAGAATATATTATATAATATTTACGGGAATGATTGAGAGACCGCTGGATATGTTAATTATAGTTCCTTTAGATTTTTCGAGAAAAGGCACTGATAAGTGAGTCAAATAGAGAGGAGCGCGTAAATTGGTTTGAAAAATACTGTCAAAGGTTTGCATTAATTGCGAGCTCGAGATCGGACTGAAATCACCGATTCCTGCATTGTTAACGAGAATATCCAATTTTCCAAAACGTTTAATCGTTTCGTTTATTAATCTCTCGATGTCTCCATCTATAGTCAAGTCTGCAATCACTTCTAAAGGCTAATAAGTTATTTCATTAATATATGATTGCTTTTGTTCACATTATTTAATTCAGATAATTCATTAAATGATAAGTAATTTACATTATATTATTATGAACGTATTTTAAGCATAAATATAGTTTTCATTAAATTATTTTACTGCATATATAAGATATTGTATACATAAGATATTTTCAGTGAAAAATATCTTATGTTTGTTATGTGTTTTTTATTTAATTTATACATAAAACTATTAACCGGTATTTTATCATAAATTTATATAAGTTGTATATTATATTGATAAATATAAAATCACATGATAAGTAAATTTAGTTTAAATTACATTTAAGCCAATCGGTGACAATTTGTACGTTTCATTGGCAACTCTTTTAACATTCGTGGCATTTCTTCCAGTAATGACAACATTAGCGCCAAGACTTGAAAATAGTTTAGCAGTTACTGCTCCGATGCCCGAACTCGAACCCGTAATCAACACTACTTTTCCCGTAAAATTTCTTGCATTTTTTACCTCATCGTATATGTCGTCGTTTATTCCAAATACAAATAAACTTATTAGAGATATAATTAATAACATTTTCAAAAAAGTATAAAAATGATTTTTTACACACAATAATTGACATCTGATACTTTTCCTAATATATATACCTTTTATATATGAACAATAATTTGTTATCTTATTTAATATCCTTGATATGAATTAAATTTTTTATGTTATTTCATCATTTTTTACACCTGTATTTTACAATTATAAGCAAGAATTAAATGTATCTTTTTCTGTCAGAAACCGAATTTGACCGAATTTTAAAAAATCATTTCGGTCAGGTGTAGCGATTTACCGATTTAGGCTGAAATTTTGGGATTTTCATGGATTTATTTTTATTTCAGAATTTTTTTTGCATAGCATGAACTTTGAAATTAAGAATTTAAAATCAATTTTTTTAATTAACTTTTTATAACTTTATTAAAATAAATTTTACAATTGATATTATATACATACTTACGTTATTATTAACGAATTTCGACAGTCTATATATTATTTTTAAAAATCTTTTAACCGATTATGACTTAACAGAATTTCAAAATTTAAATAAAAATATTTGTTGGCACAGAATTTGACAGTATATGTTTGACTGCACTGCATGAATATGTTCGAGTGAGGAAAAATTCAATTATAGAAAAAAATTCAAAAGTTTATTAATTACATATTTGTCTAAATTATAGACACAGCAAAGTTGTTCACTATTGGGAAGTTCACAATTCCTAGCTTATACTGTATTATATTAAAAGTTATTATTTATTTTGCAATTTTTTTGCAGCTAAATCTTAAGAAGTGTTTACTTTGCAACACTCTCTTCATAATTGGTTACAATACATTTTTGAGTCTGTTTATTTCAAAAAGTTATTTTAGTTTCACTCTTGTTTTTTAGTCGATTATTAGAAAAACTGCAATTTTGGATCAATTTAATTGAAACACAAATTATTATTTGATGTAAAAAAACTTAATTTTAATCATTAAATGTCTACAATTATTCTTTTAACATATTATATATTATAGTGTATAATTTATATAATGAGGCATATTTTTAAAAAGAGATTAAAAGTTTTTATTTAAAAATTGATTTTATTTTAAGATCATATTTATATTTTAATTTAAATTACAAAATTAAAATACGGGCACTTTACACTTCGCACTCGAGACCAAAATCGGATCTTTTTTCACGATCCGATCGGTGCTTTCAATGCGATTGAAAAATGGTGACCAAACGAATTTGTTGATCAACACTCCATTCTTTTCATAGCAATCATTAATTACTGATTTTTGTTTTCCAAATCAATGCATTCCTTTACATGAAACAAGAAAAATCACATGTTGTGTGCCTTTTATTGAAAGTTTGTCAACAAAGTTGTTTATTAAAAACAAGCTTACAATTATCGCTTAATACAAACTGCTTAAAGTAAAAGCTTTTTTTGAAGCACTAATTGGTTCACATTATCCAGGGTTAGACTGTGTATGAAAACATGTCAATCAATAATTAATAGACTTCTAAAACCAAAATCAAATTTGTTAGAAAGTATAACTTCAAACCATACATACATGTATATTAAAAGAAGTCCTAAAAGAAAGGCATTCAACAAACAATGTTTCGAATGGCAAATATTTAATTTCTAAAAAGTATAAATTTGTATAACTTATAAAATTTAGAGTTTATTTAGAAACTCAATTTTTTTGTAATACTAAACATTATGTGTTGAATGATTTTCTTTTATGACTTCTTAATGAAAAAATATAAAGATACTAGAGATTTATCCCGTCCAAAAGACGGGTATCGAGACTTGCTGCCAATTAAAAAACGAAATATTCAAAACAAAATTTTTTATTTAAAATTTATTTAACTCATTTATTTAATGATTTTTTTGTGACGCAAGTCGGCCCCCGGTCTGTGCCATACCCATATCGAGGATGGCTAAACAATAACAGTAATGCAATAATACGATATATCTTTCTAATACTTTATTTCGATTAAAGATACTTAAATTAAGAATCTAATAAATTTTAATAATAAATTTTGTTACATTATCTAATAGAAAATTTTAAAATTGAGCTGAACAAAGCTGAGCTGCAACTCGAGATGGAGCTGAATATATTTGATTTAGAAAGAGGTGAGCTGAACAAACCTTGAGCTGTACTTGAGCTTACCTGAGCTTTTGAGGTTCAATAAGCTTGAGATGATAAAGTTTATTATCTTAAATCTATAGCTAAGTTTTGTTCAATTTCCTAAGTCTGAGTTTATAAATCAATAATTTTCAAAACTTAAAAGTAATATTAAAATAATAAAACAAATTTAAAATACAGTAAAATTATATATATTAAGATATATGTAATTGTAATTGTTGATGAATATTTTATAATTAATGTTCAATTGTAATAAAGTTTTAAAAAATAAATTATGTAGTTTACATTTAAAAACATAACTGTATGTGCTCTAAGTTATGATATTCTATTAAAACATTTTTATGATTAGTTAACTTTATTGATGCACATTATTGAATTACTTATTCTGAATAAGTAAAAAATTTCAAATTTTGCATGCATTGCAATAGATATTAAAAATTATAATAAAATAAAATAATAATGAGGAGAATAATTTAAAGAAGTTAATGATCAAATAGAAGTTGTATTACTTTTAATTAGTAAGAATTTTTCCTTCTTTAAAAGTTATTTATAATTTACTCTTATAAAATTCAATTATCTTTAAGAATAAAGCGGTCATAAAGACAATTATCTGCAATACAAAAATATAAATTTATATTTTTAATATATAATTAATAAACACTTATAATTAGATAAGTGAAAAATTAAAAGTATGGTATCTCTTAAAATATTTTATGTTATTTAATTTTAAATTTTATAATTACCTCATAAAATCTTATATAATTAATGACAAATAATTTCCAGCAGTAAAATCCAACTCTCTTTTGGCCAATCCTTTCCAATAATGATGACAACTAATATAAATAAAAAGATAACTTGATATACAAATTAATTATTATATATAATAAACCTTTAATCGCGTATTTGTGTGTTTCGTTAAGGACTTAACGAACAAACAATGCATCAAATAATAAGATTTGTTTACTTCATAATTGACTGATGAGGAACTTTGCAAAAATATTATTAATATCGAACCAAACAATAAAACTCCATAAATAAAAAATAAAACAATAACAAAATATGTTTTTGCGTATAAAATGTTATATAAAAATAAGCAAATAATTGATGTTGAAAATGTGCAGATAATAAACAATATATATGACCAATAATTTAGATTGTAATCATTAATTTCTAAGTATACAGAATTTATTGATTTGTTTAAATAAATAATATTATCTTGTTTTACATGGC
>JAQIYA010001886.1:0-11272 GCA_034699355.1 Microtritia minima
CATAGACGCACACATAGAGGCATACTATCCAATGCTTGGATACCAAGCGCTCAATAACTCAATCCATTCAACGCGCAGATGCTGTGAGAGAACAGCATCACAGACACAGATATGATTTGATTTTTACGAATAGAATATGGGATCGCTATGAGAGCTATGAGAGCACACAAGTCGTCGCTATCGAGGGACGAATTTTAACAGATGTTTTCAAGAAAGCCTATTGTGGTCGACAGATGTTTGCCTGCAATACTTGACGTCTACAGCCTCTCTATCTCTGCATTGGCTCTATAATGCGCACAATGGACACAATAGGGTAGCATTTCTGAATAGTTAAATTAAATGCGAATTACCTCAACGGCACGCATACAGCAGTGCACTATCATTCGACCACAATTGAACCTATAGTGGGCTACGCTATACTACACTCACTGCACTCTAACTGCACTTTTGTCTTACGCTCAGCACTTCTTTATCGTCTAAAATCCATTACTCGTCTATTTATCATTGTCAACGGGTGGCTAAGAGACAAAAAATATAATTACAATTTCGTTGGAGTGGGATTTGCGTGTCGATCGTGTCGGTGCTGAAGGCCTACTCAGGCCTACTCGGCTCGCAGTGACCCTTCACTACTTCAGTCGAGGTATTCGTAGGCAAGCATTCTGTAGTGATTCTGTAGTGATTCTCTGCTAATACTAACGGCAATCTCATCATTCTTGTTATCCCAGCGCTACTCACTCTCTCAACTTAGGATATAAGTGGATATAAACAAGTTAAGCTTAACAATGACTTTTTAACGTTATTGGCTAAATGTATTGAATCAAATTTATTGTCATCAAAGAGAATTTTTTGTTGTAACCATTGTTGCGATATTGAATGTTTGCCTGCTTTCAGACGCTCAATATTGATCCATGTGTTGTCAAACGACTAAACATACAGTAGTGTCCCAATGTGTGCATCAAAGTCTCACTTTTAGAGCTGTATATTGAGTTAAATAGAGTGTTTATTGATCACTAACTTACCACTACCGCAGTAGCGCTTTCTTAGCTAACAAACTATGTATTGCTTTGCTTTGCTTTGCCTTCAAAACTAACTTATGAAAATCTAAAAGTATATGTTACTCATCCAAGTAACAAACATACACTCTCTTTCAGTTCATAATAATACTAAACTATTTTATTCAATTTATTTTTAAAAACTAAAATCAATTTTTTTAAATTAAATTATGATTTATATAATATTAAGCATAAAATTAATTAAAATTTAATTAATTTGTTTTGAATAATTCTATAATATATAGTATTTTGTATTTTATAAATTCATAACATTTTAGAATAAATTATTATTTCGTATAATTACTGATGAAAAACTGATAAACATTATTATAATAAAATTATTTATATTTGCCTTATGATTATGGATAAATTGATTATTTAAGCTTAAATAATAAAGATATAAATATTTTATTTTTATATACAAATTATTATATTCTTATTTCTTAAAAAAATAGTCTAAACTATATATATATACAAAATAAGACAAAATAAATATTTAAATATAATTAAGTTTGAGAAAACTGCTGTCAAGTTATCGTACAGTCGATTGAAGTAAAAGGAAATATAAAAGTTTTGCGAATCGATAAATCGTTAGCTTTGCTTAACACCTATAATTCGCCTTTATTTGCTGCTAAATCTCTCGTTTAACTTTGCCAATCACATCCAAATAACTTAATATTTGCATAGATATTGAATTTTTTATGGGCATTATAGCATTTAAACTAAAGTTGTTCACTTAAGCATAATGTTGGCTATACTATATAAAGTATATTTTTGCAAAAGATTTATTATATAATGATTTGCAGCTCATGATCGAATTTAATGTTCTCGAAACGTGTATATGTTATATGCATATATTGAAGCAAGTGTTATGATTCTCATAACATGTAATTTCTATTAAATTAATGCTTATCTATTGATACATGTTTTGATTCAAGCATACAAAATAACATTAATTTAGTGAAGAGCAAAATTGATTAACCATTTTACATATTTGTAAACATATTACATTTAAAGTAAGTTTATCGAACATATTGCAAATTTATATATTGAAATTTTCACATTAAAAAATTCTAGTGATTAATAAAATATTTTTCAAATATCGATTGATTATTTTTAAAAAATAAAATTTTAAGTTTCAAACTTAAAATTTTTTCAGCCTTAAACTAATTATCATTAATTAAGAACATAAACAATAAAATCAGATTTTAATTCTAAAATAATTTATTTAAAGAATTTCATAGATTTTAATTATTTTTTATAATAATTTTCTACTTTAATGAATATACAATTTTATTGCCCAAATAATTAAATAAAACTTACAAATGTGTAATTTGCATGCAATTTCTTTATAAAATAATATCTAGACGGTGCTTACAATGTAGGAACATTTTTCAATATCTAATTAAAAAGCGTTAATTTTTTTTATTTGTGTTTAAAATTTTTACAAAAGTTATTTAAGATTGTAACAATTATTAGTACAATTATATATTCAAACATGCCGTTATAAGTGAATTTCGCATTTGATTTTGCATTTGCGTGTAATTTTGTGCATTTATGCTGTCAGACAGACAGACAGTTTTTCAAAACTGTTACTGTTATGTTATGTGTTTTTCATAGACTGAAAAAATTTTGAAAACAATTAAATGTTATATTTTTAAAATTAATTTTAAATTTATTTACGAAAATATTATTATCCACTTTTAAAAAGTAGAATTTTGAAAAGGATAGCTATTTTTTGGCCACCTTCAACACATTTGTCATAATCGAGTGAGTATCCAACTTGAACAACATCTTTGTCGTCAACAAAATGCAGCCAAATGTGAACTATTTTGACTGATGCGTGCCTTCCTTCTATCGAGGAAGTGGTAATATTGTCAATTGAATGCGGCAAAATATTCTCTCTTTATTGAAAAATTTCTTTCAAGATCTCTCTTTAAAAAAAATTTATTCTACAAAAAAAATTCGATAACAAATAAATGAGTTTATAAATTGATAAAAAATGCGGGCATAATATAGAGTAATACTACTTATATTATTACTATAATATTATTACTTGTTAGTAATAAGTCAACCGAACAGTTAACAGCTTAAAACAGTAAATTTATATTATTTTTCAAACACAAATTATATTTATAAATTTTCTTAAATTAAATTTATTCTTTTAAATATAATATAAATAAATTTATAATATAGAATATAAAATTTATAATATAGAATATAAAGTTTATAATATAGAATATAAAATTTATAATTTAAAATATAAATAAATAAATTTATATATTGAATAGGATTTCTTGAAAATTGTATCGATATAATCCTTATACTTTATTAATAATAGTCTCGATGTTTGAATGTATAAATACCCTAAATATGCGACGATAACCCGCGGGTTATCGATGGAAAAAAGTGAATTTTTCAAAAAATATATATAAACTTATTCTAGATATCACTAATATTCTATTCAAAGTCATAAAATTCTTAGCCTATTCAACATAGAATGCTTCAATTATGTCACTATATTGCTATAGAAGATGATACAATTGATTATCTTTACTATTAATTAGAGAATATATTACATGATTTTAGATGCGGGCTATAGATGGGGTGCGGGCTATCGTCGCATATTTAGGGTAGATGTCAATTGATCAAAAATAAAATACCTGAAATAGTATATTATATTTAATACAATATTTAGAATATCTAATGATAGTTTAAAATAAAATAAATAACTTAAATAACATTTTTAAACAAAAGAAAACATTTTTAATTTTCACTTTATAAACAATGTTATTTATTATTTGTTATTTAAACAATGTTGTGAAAACAATAAATGCTTGCTTAAGCAAAAAAAAAGTTTGAATGCTAGTTCAAGCAAGAATTTTTACGTTAAATTTAAATTCGCTTCTTAAAATTTATTTTATATATTCAGGTTATTTCAATAAAATTTTTAGAGTGTTATTTGCAGAGTATATTATAATTGGAAAAATAAACTCAATCGATTATCTCAAACAGTGTAAAGATATCTTTTGAATGGATAATACTTATAAAGCATAGAATATATTCGAATGCGCAAAATATTTTTTTATATAATAGAAAGAAAAAAGCACTGTTTACTATTCTTATTCAGCTTTTTTTAAACACAAATTCTTATAGAAAAAACTTTAAAATAGAATCCACTGCTGTATGTTTTTATCAATAACATACAGTTTATTCATTAATTTTTTAGCGAATTATAAATTTACTTAAAAATAAAAAATCAACTTAAAAAAAAATTTTTTGTTTAATTTTTAAAGTTTTTACTTTAAAAATTTTGAGTTCTGATTTTAAGTAAATATTAGCAGAAAAAATAAATTTTAAAAAAATTAAAAGTATTATTTGACAGTAATCCCAGTAATATTTGACATTGTATGGCTTATATAACTGTATAACTTGAATCGAATAAAGCATTAATTTAAATTATCGAAATAAATTGACATCAATAATTAAAATGCAAAAAGTTAATCAGTAAACTTTTAAAATTAAAATAAATTTATATTCAATGATTTCTATAAATTTAAAGTATTATAAATTCCAATAAATAAGCTGTTACTTAACTTATATAACACTTTAGGAAAGATGTGCTCGGCTTATACACGAGGCCCGGCTTATCTTATTGTAATTAATATCTTTAAATACTAATACAGTTTGTATGCCATCAAATGTTTCAGACTAGCAATTAATTAAATTTACTCAATTAATTAATTTTTATGGTAAAAAAAATAATATAAAACTTTTTTATATTCAATTAAAAATTTTTAATTTAATAATAATAAAAATAATTTGATATTTATAAAATTATAAAATTATATAATTATAAAATTATAAATAGATACAATATATAAGGTTATTTCAATATATCCAAAAATCAAAATTTTATGTTTTCATGTTTAATTATTAATAACAATAATTGTTTGCAAAAAACTTTTAAAATTCAATTGTTTTTTATTCTTAATAGCAAAATTAAATCTAGTACTATAAATTTTTTACGCATATATTAGTTAAATAGCAAACTTATTTTGTTCGGGTAGAGTACATCCAGACATTTGAATTACTTGATTGGCTGCATAAATTGCACACTTAATGCAAACATCTAAAGCTCGTTTCTGAATATATTGGGCAAAAAATCCTCCGACGAAAGCATCGCCGGCGCCGTTCGTATCCACAATTTGCGAGTCATCGAGTTGTGTCACTTCGAATTCTCTTAGCGTACTATTGTTCTCATAAACCAATATATTATCCTTTCCTTGAGTTATAATCACAGTGCGACCACCTTTTCGTTCATAAGTCTCGTTTGCAATCATTTTTATGATTTGCTTCAAATCGGTGCTCTATTTAAATGACAAATTTAATAAATGAATAAATGTTGTCACTCAAACAAAACTCACGCCATATTTCCTTAATTTCGCAAAAGCTAAGGCTTCGGACTCATTGCCAAACAATAAGTCGACAAAAGGAAAGACTTGGAGAAGAGGTTTCGAATAGATGTCAATCTCGCAAACAAAAGTTGACGACAAGTTCATACAGAAAACTTTATTCGGATCGCTGTGCGCGTGTTGGGCTATGTTGAGGATCGAGTCGGGACTGACGGCCAAATGAAAGCCGGAAACATAAAAAACTCTGGCCTTTTGCACCCAAACGTAGTGACTCAAGAGGTGTTCGATGCGAAAAGTCTCACTCGCGCCCAAATAGGCGCACAACGATCTGCTTTTGCCGTTATTGCTGATCAGACACGCACACGTGCCCGTCGGCGTCGACGCGTCCACTTTGTACACCACATTCACGCCACTCTTCTTCGCGATGTCGGTCATCATTCGGCCGAACTTGTCGTCGCCGATGGCGCCCATGAAAGTGACCACATTTGGCGCATTCAAGAACCACTGCGTCACTCGCATACTGTTCTGCACACTTCCGCCCGCGAAGTACTGCACGTGGTATTTGGCGATCATGTCATCGCATAAGTGCTGATGCCTGTCATCGGCGAGAATGGCGTTATTGGCCTCAAGTCCATACTTGTCGAGGAACTGTTGGTCGCAATTGCAGCTCACGTCCAACAACGGGTTTCCCAAACCAAACAAAACGCCTTCACTTTCAATCAATGCTCGCAATTATCATCACATTTGAATGACACCACTCTTACCTCAAGCTCGACATCGCGCTCATCACTCGTCAACTCCGACCTAAAGTGATCTAATATTGATAACACATTTGCTCCAAATCTGTTTACATCTACTCTATTCATGAATATGCATATGAAATGCAATGCAATCATACGATGCCGTACACGATGTGACTTGAAGTGAGTGTTTTCAAATTGTATGCGTTCGCAGCAAATGCGCGATGTCTGCCATCTGTGGGCGCATAAGAGCTCTACACGTATGGCTTACGTGACTGACCTTAATTTGGAGAACAGCAGATCTGTTGTGTTAATGCATGACATGTTATCGCAATCAGTGTTTGTTTACGTCGATAGCGTTCAGCTGTAAATGTATGTTAATTCCAGTCTTCGTCAGCCGTTAATGTCTTATCAGTGGTGCTCCACATGTGGTTCGTCGCAGTGCTCGCACTCGTCATCACTGAAACAACACTTGAATAGGTTTGCGTTGAATGAGATGTCAAACGCGACACTGAGTGTGCCATTAAGTAGTCCTGCGGTGAGTGCGGCCAACACTATGTTTACGCCAATCAGCGCATACCACTCATACGGCAGTCAAATGAGTGCAAACAATAGCTTCGCAACATATCCGCCGTATAGTAATTGGTCACCGCTGGAGTCACCACAGGCGTCATCACTGTTGACCAACACTTTGCGTCCGTCGGTCAGCACTGATGCCAATCACACCAACTTTGCTCGTATGACAATACTGTTGCATAACTAATGATATAGAAATGCATACCTAATACCGTCTCATAACTGTTAGGCTGTCCGATAAACGCTAATAAATACAAAGACGCGAATTTGCAAACACTGGCCGCTAATATAGAGGCGATTAAAAATAGAAACGAACAGTTCGAGAGAAACGTTTTGAGTCAGTTAAGGGACATGAAGGAGGTATTGGTTGAGCTGAAGACGGCCGTCAATGAATTGCCCAATAAATTTGCCGACGCTTTGGCCGCCAGTTTGGCATCACTTCCGCGACGATCGAGAAGTGTTTCGATTGACAGCGAAATTGAACTCATCGACAGTATGTCTGCCATTACTGTGACATCGAATAAAGATTTCATTGGATTTACTCCACTCTCGCCAAATGAACTCAACGAAAGGCAATCATTTGATGAGCAAATTGAAGTCGAAAATGAGAAAAGAGAAACTCGTAACGAAGAGAATGTAGTCAATAAAAACGTGTCATACAGTCAGTCAGTCAGTGAAAAATTTGTATTTGAATATAATCCTGATTTAGATTTGGATAAATGGCTTAAAAAGGATTGATTTTACGAAACAATAGCTATTTATATTTAATAGCCATTTAAATACTTTACATAAATTTATTAATTAGAAAAATAAGTTTATATTTGTTTTTTGATGTTACTATTTTATATTATGAAAATAATGTATTAATTTTTTAAGACCAAATATATAGTTATCGTCCCGACCTTTATTGGGAAAAACGTGTGCGAAGTCAATCATTTTAATGGTTGCGTTACTTTGATTAGAGTCGTGAACAAATAGCAGCGAACTCGAGATGAATCGCCACCGATCTATGTTATACCCAACGAACCAGTCTTTAATAGCGTTTAGTTGATTATAATATTGATTTATTAAGGCTTTGTTGTTTTGAACGAATATTAATATTGCTAAATGTAATGAAATGTAAAATTTTTAATTTTACAATTGAATTCTAATCATTAGTTACTTTATATATGCTTTACTAAAAATAATTTTGTTATAAAAGTTTAATATCGCTTTCGTATTATATTATTTAATAAATGTAATCAAACAAACCTTCATTAACATTATCAGGTGTTAAACTTTTACCGTAATTTTTATCTTTTATTATATATGTTTTCAGGGTTTGATGGTATACCTAAATTAAAATATTTAAATGATAGATTAGTTTACTAAATGATAGGAATCTATACAATTTTTTGCATAAATAACTGATAGCTATGTTTGATTATACAGGATAAGCATTTGCAGAATTAAGCGAATAATTACATAATATATACATCAATATTTCCAGGAATTATCCTATTTATATCTGAATTAAATTCTACTTTCAGTTCATATAATGTCTTTCATTACCATTGTATAAAGTGTCAAAAAAATTCAATTTTTTATTTAATTGTGATTTTTAAAATGGATCGAAAATCAGAATTTTATTTCAATAATATATAAATATAAATCACAATTATTATGCAATTTTAATAATATAGATAGTATAAAAGCTTTTAATTTTATAAAAAAAATTAAGAAATTATGAAATTTTCGGCAATATTCAGTTTTAATTCGGTTTTAATTCAGTTAAATTAACATTTGATGGAAATCGTATCAAATTGTGCGCTTAAATAGGGTTAATGAGAGAAGAAGCTGATCCTTATTTATGCATAATGTCTACGACAATGTCTACAATGTCTACAACGCTATACCAAACACTTACTCTCATACCCAGAACTCTAAACCCGATTTGTTGAGCGAACGCGTATTTATCGCTTTCATTAGCAATTTTCTGCTCATTAGCTTCGCTGTCGTAAGTTATAGCACCTATTTTTATGTCAAGTATTGAAGCATTTGTCAAATGTTTGGTCATATTCTCGAGTCTTATATAATTGACGCCGTTTTCTGCCGCAAACAAACCATTAAATTTTGGCACAAATGGTCGCAATCGAGTGATGGCGTGATCGCTATCATTGACATCACTCCATATTTGGACATAAAAGTGATGCTCGCGTTCACTCCTTTTGTCGCAAATCGGCTTTAATATGTCACCCGACGAGCAGTGCCTCAAGACGTAGCACTTCGTGGCGCACTTGACGTAGAAATGACCCGCCACTTGATTCTCGAGCGGAACCGTGTCTGACGGCAGACCTCTCGCAGAGCCGTCATTCACACCATCGCTAACCTCGTCGTTCTCACCATTTTGGCTCATTTTGTTAACATCACAATAGTTGTTAATCACTCATAACACTAATAATTAATAGTTGAGCCAAATTTGATGAAACATAAACAAACATATTGTGAATGATAGCAATCACTTCATCACGCATTACATCATCACTTCGATGCGCGCAAACGCTCTATACTTGAGATCCGTTAACAACCGGTATTTAAGTTAATTAAAACTTATTTTTATTTTGCGTAATAAATAAAATTGTAAACTTTTTCATAATCAAACATTAAATTTCATCAAATTATATTGTGTCTGAATTTGTTTGACATAAAACTTTGCGCAGTTTTATGCTAATATACCGGAGTTTGTAAAAGCAATTTCCAGTGAGCTTTAGATGCTTTAAGAACTGCTTATTGCATATTTAATACCTGCTAAGTTAAAAACAGTATTGCTATTAATAAAACCATTATTTTTTCAAATTTAGGAAAAATTTTTACCATTAGTCCCACTGTTCATAATAATAGCAATTGAAACAATATATATTTTAATATAACAATTTTCTTTTAAAACTTACTTAACGTAAACGTTATAATTTGCAAATTTGATTTTGATGAAAATAACTTTTATTTTTATAATTAATTTGTACTATAATCTAATATATATAAATATATATTATAATGTATAATGTAATTAAATTGAATGTAACAAAATTAATTTAATACAATTGATCAAAATTTATAACTTGAAAACACTCGCAAATTAACCAAATTTGATATAATTAATAATAAAGAGTACTGTTTCAACATATTAAGTGTCAAATTATTCTTTATATTTGAACAAAGCATTCAATTTTTAGCTCTAATACAACAATTTGTGTAAATATATTATCAAATATTTATTAACAAACAAACAACAAAATTTATTATGCAGTTATGAATATCTTTATACATATCATGATCAACGAATTATAAATGAGCTCTAAAAATACTAACTTATCGTAAATCTCATAATTATTGCAATTATTTATGTAAACATGGTATATAATTGTATAATTAATTAATTAAATAGTATCTAAAATTCTTCGTCCCAACCCGATAAGTCATCAGACGGCTCGCCATCAGTGTCTGGAGGGTACTGATCGAAGTTGGAATTGTCTATTGCATTGCGAATCTAATTGTCAAATTAATTTTTATTATATATCAATTTCAGTATATTTAATTTTTAAAATTATTATATAATAAGCGCAACAATTTCACGTTAAAATATCAAATCTAAAAAATTATTAAATTCACTTAAATACCTATTTTAGTTATTTCGTTTAATTTTAAAACAAAAAATGCTCAAAAAAGAAGAAAATTTCATTAATTAAATTTTGAGGTTTTTATATTTATTTTTTATTCCTTATCAATAAAAAAATAAAAATAATTAGAATAACTGTAATTAATAAATTATTATTTATAAATAGACTGATAAAATAAAACAATAAAGAAGTTGCAATAACTTTTTATTGATACTCTAATTAAATAAAGAATATATAGAATATTTTTATTGTATACTATAATATAAAATAAAAATATTACAAATTAAACAATTACTGCCCACTTCTAATATTTATACTAAAAATAGAAAAAGTAAAGAGAGTAAAACGATTATTTTAAATTTTTAGATAATAAAAAGATGGACTCATTAACTTTGCTAAAATATAATTGCTATTAAATTATTGATATATAAGTTTTGAAACTTACCACAGGCACTATTGGAGGGTTTAAAGTGCGGGATTTCAATCCTTCCCAATAAAAACCGTCAAACCATCTAAATGATTAAATAATTATTAAAATTAGGGGACAAATAAATAAAAACTTTGATTAATAATTTAAATGATTCCTTGAAATGATTTGGTGAGCTAAATGCAAAAACTAGCATTTAATCAAGTTGTTCAATACAAAAAGTGATTTATAAAGTAAATTATTAAAACCAATTAAAAAATTAATTAATTAAAATAAAAAATGAACTTTAATTATAAATCTATCATATATTCATATTAACGTCAAAATCGTAAAATTATTTCTTAATAAATTGAGAAGAATATCTATATTAAAAAATTCTGAATAAAATGTATTTGTCATTGACTTA
>JAQIYA010001887.1:0-11271 GCA_034699355.1 Microtritia minima
CACACACCAAAATTTTATAATGTGCTCATCCGACGAAAAAGACTAAATATGTTAATTACAAAATTTTTTCTATGTATTGTAACAATTATAATATTTGTTTATAAACACACATATATAAACTTAATTTTTTCCATAATCTATAATTGCTATTTTATTTATTTCTTAATGATATTCATAAAATTTTTAGCTCATTTTTACTTTGATAAAAGCAAACTTCTGGATATGAGGTGTCCGGCTGGATGGGTGTCCGTCCCAATGAAGGGAAAGAAACATAAGTGGGAATAATTGAATGACATTTAAGTAGACTTTTAAGTTGATATGAACTGACAAGAACTGATTTAAGTTTGACATTAGAGACTTATATGCAATTTTGTGCTGTTATTTTAAGTAAAATGTAAAGTATTGTTGAAATGTATTATTAGAATAGATTATTTCAAAGTATTGTTAAGTTAAAGTATTGTTAGGGTAATGTTAAAATCAGCTCATTTTGATGCTAATTCTTGTTTACTACCTATCGATGATCAAAATCAAATTTTATTTTATAAAATAGTTGGCATGCAATATATGAATTACCCAAAAACACGAATATAGGCCACCCATTGTATAGGCCGCACAGCTTTAATTCTTATAATTTAGACATTCTAAAAACAGTTTCATGTATAGGCCGCACGTTATTAATGCATAAAAACATATAAGCACTATTATAGTGTATAATACAGTACTTATATTGAGTGATGCGTTATTTATGAGTTATATGAGTAATATAGTCAAAGCTTCGTAACTTCATTTGTTCGTTCAAAAGATGTCTTCTTATATAGATGTATGCAATTGTATTAAATATAATCTAAAGTGGGAAGAAGTTACAGATAAGTGCATTCAAAATGATTGTTTAGAGTAAATCTGATCAAAATTGTGATTCTGATTCGGAAATAGTAGTGATGAGCAACAATTAGATCCTATTCTAGAGTGATATCCAACATAACATAATTTACGTTTTCACAGCTGAATCAGACCAAGAGTTTGATGGCTTTGAATAAATTATTAATTATGTATAATTGACAATACTTGTAATGCTTTGTAAGTTGTACTTTGAATAAATTTGACTAAATTAGACATTTTGAAAAACTAATCAATTAAAGGCCGCACAATAAAAATTTTCAAAAAATTCACTTTTTTCTTAGATAGGCCGCGGCCTATATTCATGTTTTTAGGGTATTTTTAATGTGATTCATTCATTCATAATTAATTATCTAAAACTAAAATGTATCCTTTTTTTGTTTGTCTAAATAACGTAAATGTAGTTTCACTCTATTCGGCATTTCTGCACAAAACCAATCTGACAATCATCGCGATCATTGATCAGCACATCTCACACTCCATTCCAATGGTCTGCGTGTTCGCTCATTCGAGACGAACAAACCGAAATATAGTGCATAAAAGTTACGCTCGATTAAGCATTCTTCCCGAAAACTATGCCGAAAAGTTCAAATATTCCTCTGTGAAAGTGTCGTGCAGTTTACCGCCAGAATTGCTGCCCCTCTCAGACTCGGTTAAAGTATCGTTTCTCGGACTAAACGACTGCGACAATTGGCTGCAAATCGAGCGAATATCTGCTGACTATGACGAGCACTGGATGAGCAAACACTCATCTGTTTCGAACATAACGGCATGCGTTCGGCCACTCTTCGGTCCGTATAGCGGCGTCTCTGCTATTCTCGAATTTGTCGCTTACTATCGCGTTAACGGAATCAATAAATTTATTTTCTACGACTTGCAAACCAGCGATAGTGTGCTGAGACTGCTCTATAGTATGAAACGGTTCGTCGAAGTATTGCCATTCAATTTGACTGTCAATTCAAGCGAAATACACGCGAGCGGACAGATGGCCGCCATTAATGATTGTCTGTACCGAAACGCCAATACACAAATAATCATTGTCGACATCGACGAGTTTATTGTGCCTCAAAAGTGCGCCACAATCAGCGACTTCGTCGAAAGTCAATTATCGGACACTTCTCTGTCCTCAGTGTCGGCTCTGGTTATCAACAATATATTCTTCTGCCATCAGTTTCAAACCAACAGTTTGTTTCCTATCATATTAAGTCACACAATAAGACAAACTTATAGCTGGACACCAGCAGATCGATCTAAACTTATAATTCTCCGGCCGTTGACTATCGAAACGCTAGGCATTCATATGGTGTGGTCAAGTATTAGCGGCTATCGAAGTGTTGCTGTCGAGCAGAGCGAAGCCATGCTCTATCACTACCGGTCGTGTTGTGGTCTCCGACAGGAATACCTCAATTGGAATCATCTCAATCTATACTTTTACATCATTGATGACCAACTTATTCGCGACACATCAATGCATAGGTTTCGTCAGCAATTGCTAGCATTTATTTCCAATTATGTGATATTTTAATTTAGAAAATTTGTTAGAAAATAAATTTAATTTTCAAATTATAAATAATTTAAATTGTAAATAAGTTTATGTAGATTTTTTTAATTTTTGTGATTTTTGTAATTGCAATTATTATAATGTAGTGAACAATTTGTTTATATACAAGTTTCTATTAATTGCTATTAACAAAATAGTTTTAAACCAGTTTTTAATTAGTTTAAAAATATTTTTAATCAATACATGAATCAAATTACAAATTCTGGGAAATGATTTTTTCAATCAAATTAAAATATATTTAATGTTTAATTATAATACACAAAACAAAAAAACTCTAATAATTATAAAAAATATTATTATCGCTCGTGATGTCATCTTTCATTAAATGTGCATTTTTGTGCTTAAGATCTATTGACTATTGCAAAGACGTATGCATGTATGTAAGTATACTAATCTAAATCACCCATTATTTAACCTATAAATACAGTATAATTTATTTATTAATTTATTTAAACATCGAAAAGATAAGCCATTAATTCAAATAATAATAATATGGTTTGAAGTTTTGATAACAATACAATTTATTATTAATAAATTAAATTTTTATTTAAAAAATTAATTTTGTGAATTAATCGCCTAATTAGACGACAAATTCTTGCATCTGTTTAACCCAAGCATAGCGAAACAAATGGAACCGAAAAAAGAAAGCTATTTTAAAAAAATGAAGAGTTTACTATGCAATGAGAAGAGTGATGAGAAGAGAAAGGCGTCGAAAAAACACAAAAAGATAGCGCCGAACACGAAGAAAGAGATACAAATGTGTGATAACAAGCGAGCGACGAGTCGTCCGATTGCGATACCCATACCAGTGGTCATCGAGAAGCACGAACGCAGTCCATTAGCTAAACCCGAAATGGTTGGCCAATCGTTGCCGACTCTCTGCGAGCCAACTCCCAGCGCGTGCGAAGTGAGGGCCGAACTCAAGTGTCCCGTATGTACGGCTTACATCTGTCAGCCGATACTTCAGTGCGCGAACGGTCACCTTCTCTGCGAGTCGTGTCGCAAAAGCGTGAGCGCGTGCCCGACCTGTGAGGTGCCGATCGAGACCGACATTCGCAACCGATCGATGGAAGCGTTGGCCTCCAAAGTGCTCTTTCCGTGCAAATTCAAAAGCAATGGCTGTGACGCGCGAGTGATATTCGCGAGCAGAAGGGATCACGAAGAGTGGTGCGCATTCAAGCCCTACTCGTGTCCGTGTCCTCCAACGTTCGGCTGCGAGTGGAGCGGACCGCCCGAACAGGTGGTCTCCCATCTGCGCTCCCATAACATAGTGCGCACGCATGACGACCAACAGATATCGAAAATACATGATCGATATCTGTTCAAACTCTCTGAACTCAATCGATTCGGGTTTGCTGTTTGGCCGCGCATTGCTTTCGACCATTACTTCTTGATCGCTCTCCTCAAACAAGATTCAGATGAGTCTGAAGGGAAGTACATCGCATTCGTTCAGTTGGTCGGCTCGCCATCCGATGCCGAGAAGTTTGTCTATAGGTTTGAATTGGTTGGACAGCAAAGCAAACTGAACTGGGAGTCAAAAGTTCGCTCCATTCGTCTAAGCATTGATAACGCAATCAATGAAAACCATTGTCTTCCCTTCGATAGCAAGACTGCCAGAATGTTCAGCGACACCGATCACAACATGATATTCAATGTGCAAATATCTCGCATTTAATACATGTTTAGTTTGATCTCTTTAGTCTGTTTGAGGTAATTTCTAAATATTATTCATTAGTAATAAATAGTTTAAATTCATAAAATTTTTCGCACTATTTTATTACTTTTGAGCAGACATTTCTGTCAATAATAGGATAAAAACGACCAAAATTATATGAATAACAAGTTTAATTGGTTTCTGTATTTTCAAAGTTCGTTTTTCAGTTAAATAAGTAATTGTAATATATTTATTATTATTATCTTTATTATCTTAATTGAAGCATTATTATATTAATCAACAGTCTTTAAATACATGCATTAATAAAGAATATTATATAATTTTTATTAAGACAAGTTAAGGCTAATCAAAATGCCTAATATATAATATGCCTTATATTTTGTAAAACTTACATTAATAATTATATTATATTATTAAATGTAATATAATTTATAAAATTTATATTTCTTGTCTATAGTTTCATATTTACAAAAATATTTTACATTAACAAAATAACAAACTATTTGGTACCGCTTTTTTTTCTTTAAAAGTCTAAAACATTTATTTTTGAATGTAATTTCTGAATCTAATGACTTCTATCTAAATATTCGAGTCTCGAGTATTTTCTCTTTTAATTCGTCGAGTATTTTAATTTCATTATTAACGTCATTCACATTTTCGAGCAAATTTTTGGTGAGCGCACACTTAAAGGCACGAGATTTGCTTTCGATATTGGCCTCAATTTGAATTTCACCCAAATCGTCAATATTTAGTTTAATAATTTTCTTATGCCAGTGATCGTCCTTAAGTATTGGTAATTCATTAACTATATGTTTATAAATAGGATAATCGCCTTGAAATACTGTTATTTCAAACGGCAATTCACATGATTTTCGAAAATGACAACTAATCTGTTTCCTCGTCGGAAGTCGACTATTTTTGGTCAGCATATCGAAAGTTAAATAGTCTGAACCAGTTAGCGATTTAAATGAGCAGTTTAAGGCATAAGGAGATACTTTCTGTATACTAATACTTGACTTTATCATACCTCTGCCATACAAACTCAGACCATCTAATATAATGTCGATGTGATCGTAATTAAACTTAGGCTTGCATTCAAAGTAGTTCGACGCCCAGTCTTTGATGTCTCTCATGTGACACGACTGGCCGCCAATCACTACATCACTTATCTTGCTTTGCTCTAAATTCGCTTTGTTTAGCGTTTTATTCAATAATTTTTTAAATTTTAATACTAATAAATTATTCTCGCATTCTTTTATCGAACTGTTCAAAAAATTATTTGAATAACTATTTTGATAAACTTTGTAAATAATTTTGTTTGAGTTAACTCTACATAGAGAGGCCTCTAGATTTAAATCGTTGGCTATAATAAATAATACAAGTTTTGACTTTACAAACTTGTGTCTATCGATATAAGTTAACGCAATTGCTGTCATTTCGCTTATAGAGCTAACATTACCAAAGCCTGCAATTTTCGCTGCATTTTTAATGGCATTCCGCTGTCTTTGATTAAAGTAAGTCGGTATAGCGATGATAGTATTTTTAATTTCATTATTAAATTGTCGCTCCGCATCCAATTTAATGTCCAATAGCAGCAAAGCGTTTAGAGTTTCCGCGCTTAAAATGTATTCGCGATCGAAGAGCGTTGTCATAATATTCAGCTGATCGTCAACAAAATTAAATGGATATTTAGAAAGCTCTTCGCTGGAAAAATATTCTCTATCTCTTCCAAGCAGTTGTTTAATGTCAAACTCTTTAATGGACTGCTGATCGAAACCAATGTGATAATGAGTTTTGGCGTCGTTACCAAATTGCACGTTGCCTTCGAGAGCGATGCAATTGAGGCGACTTTTATCGTTCGATCGGTTTAATACCGGCTCTAACTTAGAGTTACAAACGGACGCTATTAAGTTTTCAACTCCTAAATAAATCATGACTGTCGGCGTGGATTTTAATTTGTTATGACAGTCAAACTTATTATACATTAAGTCGATTTCATTTTTGAGGTCTAACTTACTTTTGGCAAATAGTTTGTCTGCGAATTCGCTATAAGATTGCTTAATAGTCTCGATCAGCTCGTTGTTGTGATTTTCCACAGTAGAGTTAAGACACTTTATATGGTGTTGTCTCAAATAGTTTTGATCGACGCGAAACAGACTACTCTTCAGCAGCGAATTCATTTCGTTTGAATAAAAATTGTTAGCATTTTGTCTCAACTTTTTGGCGGAAGCAAACAACTCGTCGATCAAAACTGATTTACATTTAAGACTGTTATAAGTGAGCACATCAGCGCTGCTCATCTGCTTATTCATGACAATTTTGTGGATCACATTGCAGTCCAATGATTCCGGATTTTTTTTGAACTCATTCTGTATGCGCTGAAAATATTTGTCTTTTTTAATGTGCTTGTGATTCACTGACCATTCATTTTTATCGGCAAGTATTTCCTTACACGAGTGGCGTAATTCAGGCTCGGATCGCAGCATAATATTTATTTTTCTATATATGGCGAGCATTACATCAAATATAGCGCTGTTGTAATTTAATTTACTCGTGAAATTTTTCACGACTTGTATTTCGTCCAAATAATTGACCCTTTATGTGAGAAATTATATGAGTTTAGCTTTAAAGTATGCAATATTAGAATTTTCTAATAGAGTTATTTTAAATAAATACAAATAAACATTTTAGAAAAACATACTCTTCGATGCAAAACAATTTCTTCATAATTACGCCTAAACTGTATATATCGGCTCTTTCGCAGTATTTCTTCATAGTCTTAATTTCGGGCGCCATATATTCGAAAGTGCCGACATTGTCGGTGTGCGAGCGTCCGTCGTGGAGTGTGGCCAATCCGAAGTCGCATATCTTTATAGAAGTTCCGTTCAAATTGTCTTCAATTAAGATGTTTTTCAATTTCAAATCTCGATGAATAACCGGTGGTTTCTGCGAATGCAAATAATCGACAGCGGATACAATTTCGGTGAACAATTCCGAGGCCACGAAAGCGCCGGTCAGTGAGACTCCCTTTTCGGCACTTTGATTGAACTCGATGTTCATCAGCTCTAACCCAGTTTGGAGAGTCATTTCGCATAATTGCATTTGTATGTAAAAATATGGCTCTAAACAGTTTCGCTTGTATTCAAACCATGCTGTTATATAACGGACTATATTGATGTTTTCGAGTTGAGCGCAGATTTTTATTTCACGTAATAGTTTGTCTTTTGGAATATTTCCTGAAAATTTACAAAATGTATCAAAAGTTTTATAAAATCTCTTGAATTTTCTATTTAATATTCATTGTCAATCTATATCATATTATATATCCATTATACGATTCATAAGTTTGTGTCGCTATAGCCTCTGAAATAAGCAAAGGTAACCATAAGCACATATGGTTGTGGTCATTTCGGCCTGAGAAGTGTCTTTGAAGGATCACATTTGAAGAATGTGTAGGGTTGTGGTCATTTCGAGATCCCCGTAAAAATTGTTACAAACCACGTCATGAAGTATGTCATTGAACTTAGAATCATGTCCTGAGTCGAATTAGTTGGCACATATGTGTGAGGGGTGAGGGGTGAGGGGTGAGGGGTAGTGTTGGGCAAAAGGCTAAAAGTTAAGAATTCGTTAGCTTTAGCTTTTCAGCTTTGAATATTTTTCATTATTAATTATTCTTTAATTATTTAATGTATACACTAATTAAAATTAAATATCTTAGTCTAAAAATTTTTATTTGAATATGCTTTTAGATCGTTAGCGGTCATTAAGTGAAGAGTATATATTTATAGAAAGCTATGACTTAAAATTAGGCAGTACTTACGAAATATTCTTAGTTAATAAAAATTGGCATTTATGCAGAACTTTTACCATAAGCTGTGATATAAAGCAATCGAGTTTATTAATTAAAGAAACTGTATTAAATAAATTGAATTATAGATTTTGTATTTTTAATAAAATCATAAAAGCCCTATGAATTAAATTGATTCACTAATTCATTACCCAATAAATTGTAATTTATAATTTAATATATTTGTGATAGATTTTAAATAAAATTGAATAAATGCATAATAACATTGTAAAATGAATAAATTGATTTATAATGTGATGAATTTAATAACAATGCAAAGCAAGAAAAATAATAATAATTATTATTATATTTTAATACCAAGTTATAAATGTATGACATTCTTTGGGAACAGTAAAAGTTTGTTTTTTAAGTATTTTTATGTAATGTTTTAAATATGTGTTGATAATTAAATATTTTAGTAAAGGATTCTCATATAATAGTGGTCATAAACTTTAGATAAGATTTTAGGCTGCAATGTAGTCATTAACAGAAAAAATATCTGTGCAAAGATTTTATATTTAATAATTGTAACATTTAAATAATATTGCATGTCTTAACCATAAAAGGTATTCTGAGATTATATAGACTTGAATAACAGATATTGTTTATTAGATTGTTTATGCGCCGTTTTGTGTGCGCTGGCATTATTTGAAGCAGTCGAATGCAATGATGCCACTATAAAAATGATGCTTCATTTCATTTCTAAGACAAAATAATTGATTTAATTCTTAATAATGAATGGCTATAAAGTATCAAACTTTTATGTTTGCGAAGTTTTTTGAAAAAGTAATTTTATTTGTTAATAATAAGTTAACACTCAAAACACTTGATAGCACACAAATAAAAACAAAATTATATATCCATATTAAAGGGATATTTTTAATCTGTTGAAACTCATTATGTGGTTATGCATTATGTCGTTACGCATTGTTTTTCAATAGTTATTTTGATTGTTTAAAATGTCTTTCACATCGATTTAACAAATTTTTATAAAAATGGCTAAATTTTGATTGTCGAATTCGTAATTAATTTTAGTATTGAGCGCTATAAACAATCAAATTAACTATTGAGAAACAAGGCGTAACGACATAACGCATAACCATATAATGAGTTTCAACAGATTAAAAATATCCCTTTATTATGGATATATAACTTTGTTTTTATTTGTAAGTTATCACGTGTTTTCTGTGTTAACCTATTATTAACAAAAAAAAATTATTTTCTCAAAAAACTCCACAAACATAAAAGTGCGATACTTTAAGAATTTTTATTCAAATTAGTTTAAATTGTCATTTGATTATCATTTTTATGGATTTCAAATACATTGTCTAATAATTTTATTTAAGTTAGTATAAAAAAATTTCATCGTTTAGAAAAAAAAACTCTCATACTATTTAACTATCAGTTAGTTGTCAACAGATAAATTGTAATCTGATTAAACTGATTTGTAAACAAGTTTATGTAATAGAAATAAAAAGTAATGACCATTAAAATATTAAAAATGGTTAACTTTAATAATATGTTAAATAATAAATTTTGATCTTTTAAGATTAAAGTTATTAGAAATAGTGATCGATAAACCTCTTGAGTAATTAACCTTATATTAAGTATATATTGAGTATTTACCTTATGTCAAGTAAAGGGTGTAATTGATCTTATAATATAATAAGTTATTTAAAACAATTTAATAAAAGTGAATTAATTTCCTAAATAAAGCATACCTTGAGGTTTAATTCGTTTCACGGCGTACTCTTTGCCATCAAATTTGGACTTAACTCTGTAAACCGAGCCAAACGTTCCTTTTCCGATGCACGCTATTTCGTGAAAATCATTTTTATATCTTTCAACGCAATTCAAATCAACGCCATTGATGGACATATCGTAACACTTTTTGTACATCAATCTAATTGATTCAAATTTGGGAAGCAATATGTCGTCATTTTCGACGATTTCAAAATTTATTTGATAACTTTTATCGGCAAATAATTGTTTCATCAAATTAAATAATTCCTTTTCATCAAATAAATTCAGTCCTAATTCTTTTGCTAATGTGTATAAAAGTGTGGCTATAAAATTTGTCATTTTGTGGTTTGAAATATTAAAAGATTTTCATGGAAATGAATCAAAGTTAAAACAATATATGTTTGAAATGATATGCAAACATTTATTTATAAGAAGGCATATCAAGATTACATTATCTACAAACAGGATTTGAAAATTCATGAAGTATTGCATGAAATTTTACGATTCTTAATACATCTACGATAGGTTTATGGTCATAATTAATATTACATAATTAACAGTTATTAGACGCTTCACTTTTTATTATATCAATTTTTAATGAATTTTTAGGTATAACTCTTGCAAATAATTTCGTAAACCTTTAAAAATTTAATCATTTTATTCTCTAATTATACCTAACATTTGCACCAATTTTATTGAAAATCTTCCAACTTTTTATTGCTGCTCTAATTTCATTATCCACAGTGTAGTTGCAAATCTAAACTTAACTTTCAATTTTATTTAAAATATTAATAAAGTTTTTCTAGTTTTTAAAATACATATTTTGATACAATTTTTTCATATTAAATATATCCATCCATTCCAGAGGAGATATTTTCAACATTTTAAACTTAGTTAACGAACAAAATTAGACTCTTGTATATTTTTATCGTTTCATTTAATTTCAAAATCAAATAATTAAATTCATAAAGCATGAGTTCGGTACTAAAAGTTAAAATATTTTTTAATGAATAAACAATAGAAAATAATAGATTGCAAATATTTTAATTAATAATGAAAATGGTATTTATTTTATATACGCCTTATATAAATAATTCACTTTTTAAACATCTAATTGTAATTAGATTACGTCCCATTACTGCAATTAATTATATTTATGATATAATAAACTTTGTAAATTTTATATTTATTAGATAAAGCTATTTACAACTGTTACGCATGATATATGCGTTCGTTGATAACTTTATACAAGAAAACAATGATGTCAGGAAAGTCAAAATTCTGAGCTTGAGCTTTGTGAGCTTAAGCTGCAAAATGACACTATTTAAGCTTGAGCTTAGATTTAATCTTTAAAAATGAGTCCCAATTGATGGGACTAAAGTGTTGCGTGATATTAGACAGGTTGTGATTTTATACAGTGGGAATTTATGAACGTTTATCTGTAGTTTCTATTTATAAATCTTACGATCTGTACATCTAAAAGAGTCAAAATTAGTAAATGGAATTTAATATAAGGGTAAATCCAGTAATTAGTCAACAAAAATAATT
>JAQIYA010001888.1:0-11269 GCA_034699355.1 Microtritia minima
AATGCCGTCGAACTCTTGATCGCTATCGAAGCGCACTTTATTTTCTTTGTAAGTCTCTCTCTCTCTCTCTCTCTCTCGAGCCTCTCTTCAAGTTCGCTCTTAACGCTCTTTGTTTTATTGAATCAAACAATCATTTCCACTCTTTTAAAAGCCCACTCCCATTATTAAAGATATTTTCCAGTTATTTAGCGAAAACAATTTCGGGTAACATAACGTTTGTTAGGCAACAAACGTGACGCACACTTAGCGATAGCGAAATAGCGAACAAATTCTTCATTTAAGTTCTTCTTGTTAGCGATGTGTGCGCGAGAGAAGCGAGTGTGTGTTCGGCGAGAAAATCCATTTTCAGAACTCGTTTTTTCTCATTTGAAAGAGTGAAATGTTAAGAAATGTTAAGCTGATATATATTATTATTATTACCACTATTTTTGTAACTTATTACAGATATTAACTCGACCCTCAGCTGCGAATCGCAATTTTCCATTTCACGTAAGCCTAGAACGCGAATGTCGACTAAACGCGATTAAGATAAATATTTTCCAATCATTGCCTCCCCTATCGCTTAATAATAAATTTCGCTCCCTTTTGATGGCAAGAGAAGGAGCGAAATAAGTAAATAGAGATAATTTAGTGACCGATTTAAGTCTGTGTTTCTCTTTCTTTGTTTGCTTGTTTGGCGTGTCTCTCAGGTGCGAACCACGCAGATCTCAGTGATGGCCAAAACCGGCGGCCAGACTGGCGACGGCACTCTCGAACACTTCAGCCATTATAAGTACGCGCCCACTCGACAGCACAGCCAGCAGTCGCATACCATTTTCGCTGTCAGTAACGGACTTAACGACACCAACAACGGCTTCCACAACGCCGCCAATCCGTATGCCATGAAAAATGGCAATAGTCTGCCGGTCGCCGATTGCTAATGAATGAGCACTTAGTTTGCAGCCTATATCACGAGCTAATAAGCGGCGATCATGTTTTTTTTTGGATGCGATGTCGTGTTCAGGCAGAGTATAAAAGTTGTTACATCAGAGCGATGCTAATAAATGTTAGTTAACATCCGGATCGAGTCGAAGCAACATCTTTAACAAATTTATTGCTCTTTATAATTATTGTTTGTTAATTGTTTTCAAAAACATTCATTTGTTACTCTTAGATAATTGTTTTTTTTCTATTGTTGTTGAGCTGAAATACTTAAATATGTTAATAACGTATTTTTTATGTTTTAGAAATTATAATTTATTATATAATTATGAACGACGTGTCAAACGATATATATTTATAATAATAAAATTGAATAATGTTAAAAATAGTAATTTATTAGTTCTAAAAGTGATAAAAAATAAAAACGAAAACCACTTCAGCTCAATGTCGACTACTGTGCTCAATCAAACGTGACTATCATTACGAATGGACACCACAGTGTTTGATTTTCAATTAGTTTTGTCGATTAACAGCTATTAATTAAAATTTTGCTTTTTATCGTAACGATTAATGAAGACATCGGTGTAATTATTGGACACATTTCAGGTCTTCAACAATAATATTTTGTAATTAATTTGTTTATTTTATGGCTTATTATCAAAATAAAAGATTAGACGCTGTTTTAATGCAACTGAATTAATGTGTTGCGACTCTAATGTTTGGTTAGGAATGGGATAATTAGGGGTAAAAATAATGATAAAGTAAGAATATTAAGCTCGAAATAATTATAATTAAGATTCATTTTAGAGAGTATTAGTTACAGAAGAATTGTTTTTCAGTTAAACTCTTATTTGGTTTATTATTAACATAATTAATTTTGATATTATGATAATTTAATCTATTTTATCATATAAGTTAAATAAAGTTTTAAAAAAGTCAAACATTAATAAAAACACAAATTTTATTTTTTGAATAAAGTTTTAATTGTATTAAAAAAATTATTATTGTCTAATTATTAAGTATTTATATTACTTATCTTATTCTTCTGATTAACAAAAATTAAGACACTAATCAGTGAATATTTCGAGACGTTTAGCGGATCTCTTGAGCAGACATTTAATATTGAATATTTGATTGAAATTTGTGAGTCCAACTGATACTAAACTCGATAGCTTTGACTATTTTTTCATTTATAGTCCGCAATCATGTATTACCAGCAGTTCATATTTTTTTTAAATAAATTCAACATTTTTTTATTGATAATCCTCGTATTAATCATCGAAAAATTAGTGCGGTTTGAAATAAATCTAAAAATTCAGCACAATTTACTATGAATAACAATATTCAGTTTCCTCTGCCTCTGTATCTCTCGAATCACGACCGTTGTTAGCGAGTTGTGCTTCGTTGTCATAGTCATTAAATTGAGCTCTTCTGAACCATTTTGCACACATTTTGCACACATTTCGACACCGGATTATTCGTAATTCTTTTTTAAAATTTCGGTAGTAATTGAATGAGGATTATACAAGAGGGCGGATTATCATTGAGAAATTAGGGTATACAGAGATATCTGTATACACTGTCTATTTTCACATTCTGTCTAATTTCATACAAATTTTTGATCACATTGGGGACCATAATAGGGACTTATGTTAAACAAAGATATTGTTTAACGTAAGTTCACAATCAAATGTTTAAAAAATCAAATTCAAGTAATTAATATTTTTAGGAAGAAATTTCTCCCTTATATAATTGAGATGCGGGTGAAAGACAAGTGGTTCCCAAATAGTACCAATTTTGTTAAACTTTTTTTGATGCCAAAGATGTCCTTTAAGTTGAACAGTATTAACTGATAAATGTTTATCTATAGTAAGCTAATAGTAAAATATTGTTGAAGAGATACTTTAATTTTTAAAACAATTTATTTAAAAAACTATAACAATACTTTTTACAACTAAAAAACTTAAAGCGAAAATTAATTAAATTAAACACTAAAATTCTCCCTTAAATTCCACGAAAATTCTAATTTTATGTATCTTTGAATTTCTCTATAATTTCATATTTCATATTAGATATAATAAAAAATATGTTCAAACTTATTCCCTGTGTATTTACACAATAAATTTTTCGGTCCTAAGTGTGTGAAAATATCTCTGTATATGAAACAAATTTTATAAAAAATTTTATGTCAAAATAACATCGAATAAAAAATTATGGTCTAAATTTAAATACATATTATTGTTAAAACAATTATGAATCTGATTTAACCGTATTTCAATTATATAATGATTGAATTACAGTTGAAGTGAAGAATTTGATAAATTTCTATTGCATAGATTAACAACATCTCTATTTTTAATATTTTGATAATTTCTTATTAATGTTGTTTTATATTTTAAATATTACACCAGAACTTAATTATAAAAATTAAGAACTTTTTATTTACTTTTTATTTTCGATGCTTTTTTTTAATTTAAAACATCTCTATTATTAATTAAAATAATTAATAATCTATGTATGGGTTAAATTTTAATTATTGTTATTCATAAAAAGTTAAATGTATTTAAAGTTATTGAACTTAACTATTAAATAAAAGTTAACTTTCTTATACTATTAAACAATGAAATTATTATTTAAGTCGCAAAGCGAAGAGAGAAAAAAAATGGCTTATACTTGTAGCTTATTAAATGAAATGAAATAAAAAAATTGTTAACATACTAGATATGGAGAATTTAAATATAAATTTAAAGCCAACACAGTTCAAGTTCAAGATCAAGTTAGATGTCGGCTGTGAAGTACGCAATTTAGGCAGCGGTTCGGGCGTTGCTCTGAATGATATGCTCGCATAGATTTTATGCTCAGACCCTATAGCTATAATTTAGTTTCATTGTTAGGCAAAAATTATTTACTGAATGTTTTACATACAGCGCTATCAAGTTTGCGATTAATCAAAGCTTGATTTACCAAAAAAAAGATAATACTATTACGGTTCTTAATAGATATTATTACGAAGTGCTTAACTATTAATTCGCGAAATTTTATAATCAAATAAACCGAAATATATATTTATAACAAAAAATCACATAATTTTAATTTGATTGAAATTAAGCGTTTAATGTTTGCGTCAAAATAAAGAAATACATCATTTTTAATTGAATTAAGTATTATTTCTGATTTTTAAAATTATTTAATTATCTTTATTATTATATTTTTATTATAAAATCAAATCATTAGAGATGTTAAATGGGTTTATAATTTGTGGTAAAATTTTGATATAAAATAAAGCAAACAGTTAACAATAAAATGTTAAATTAGAAAACAATGTTTTCATAAACATAAACATTTGAAAATGGCATAAAGTTTTAATAAATACAATTTACATAATATTACACGATTTATGACATCAATTTCAGTTACAATTATTAAATGATTTAACAAATTACGAAAATACTAACAAAACATTTGACAAATTTATTTGGGATTTTGAAAAAAATATGTTCAAAATCATGGTTCAGTAACAGTTGATTTTTACATTTGGGAACTGAAAAAAAAGTTACATAAAAGGGGACAAACGTAGCGAACACAGTGGTGGCGAAGGCTTTGGCTGTCAATGAAAAATTTTGTACCAAAAATGATAAAGTAGGTCATTTAACTCGCATCGCAGACATCGGCTTATATCAAATGCTATTTTATGCTATTTTATTTGACGTATCAAAACCCCTCTCTCTTCGCCAGAAGACGTTAGATTAGCGCTCTTGATTATGCGGCGCGCACTAGGCTTGCATTGAAAGCACGCTTTTTGAAGAACGAAGAGAAAGAACCACTCTTTCCTCTCTCTCTCTCTCTCTCTCTCTCTCTCTCTCTCTCTCTCTCTCCTCTTTCTCTCTTTCATATTTTAAAGAAAGCGAGTTTGAATCGAGCCTTCAATGGCTGGCAATTGAGGCAAACGGTCCATCGGTGACTATAAATTGCGGTGATTGCGAGTTAGGATTGAGCAGCACATTGAGGACGACATTGAGGACCACATTGAGGACCACCTGCATTATTGCTGCACTTTTCGCTTCCTTCTTTGCCAACCAATTTCGCAGTATAGGCTAGAGATACATATAAAATAGTATGTGTGTTAGTAATGTTAGTAACGTTTACAAACGTTTGCCATAAGGTTTAACTCCTCTTCTCCTCTATTGCTGTTTCTCTCTCTTTCTCTCTCTCTATTTCAATATCAAATAAGTGCATACGTATGAGTGTATGTGTGTATACGTGCTTAACCTTATATTTATTATACGGAGAGAGAGAGTATGCAGATATATAAATATATATATGTATATTGAATATAAAAAAGTTGATGCCAAACGAACTCCGCCCACCCTTTTTGAGTTTTTCGGAATAGTGTACATGCGATTCGCATGCGATTCTTTAGACGCATCGCAAAACCGTTAGTCATCGCATCCCGAGTGACACTCGGCTCGGCCTGCGCTCTAGTTTTCGACACAAACGGTTCGCCAAACTCTTTTAATGATAATTGAACTCAAAAAAAACTTTGTCTCAAGTATTGCTCCCGAAATTCGCTATACTTAAGGAGATATACCAATACAGCTACACATTTAAGGGGAATTGTTTCAAAAAAATCATTCGCCATTTAAATTTGTGTTTTTGATGCAGAAAGTAAAAGGCAAAAGAAAACAACAGCAAAACAATTAAAATAAACAATAATTTCGATCAAACTGCTAATGACTTAACTCAAATTGAATTCGATTCGGACAAACCAAGAGACAAATTATAATTCATATTCACTTTTGTCGATCAGTAAATATTCAAATCATATAAATAAACGAAAATCTAAATTATGAGAAAATACATCGCAATTCTAATTGATTTTCGCAAATTAACGAAATAATAAATTAATTAATTAACATAATCTCATGCCTTAACATAATTAATGTGCTAAATATTGAATACATGATTATAATCAAATAATATACAAATATATTTATACACACATATATATATACAAGTATATTATTAAATAATAATCAGCAAAAGAGTTGTTACTTTATATTTTCTGAATAATTAAATACGAAACGAAGACAATTCGAGTTAAGTCATTAGCAGTGACTCTGTTACCCATGGCCTGAGATGCTAACTCGTGTAATTAAATAACATCACAAGTTAGGGTCTCAGGGACTGGGGAACAGGAGAGCGAGAGTAGGTGTGCAGCGGTTAAGTCTTTGTTTTTTTTTTGGTTTGGTTTGAAAATATTTGCGGTGCGAAATCAAGACCGACGGACACAATCAAATCGCAATTCGCTGCTTCGTGTGTGCGCTCACGAGTCAGTCAAACGGAGGCGAGATTTTTTATATATAAAATATACTTTGCTTTGGCTTTTGATTTTATTTTTTTTTGGCATTTCTTTTTTTGTTCGTTTGACTTATTTAGCTTTCACTGGCATTGTCCCTAATAGACAGATAATTACATCGTTTTAATTTAAAAATACAAATTTGTTTCTTTTTTGTGTGCGCGCTAAATTGGAAAGAAAAGCACTTAACGCTTAGAGTCCGTTAATTGCCAATTAAATTGTCGGTTATTTGCTGGAAGACATTTTTTGGCCTTTTCCTCAAACTGTGCTCATTGTTTTGGTGACTCTCTATCTCTCTCAGTCTCTCTCTTTTTCTCTTTTGCTTATTAATACTCTTTGATTATTTTTGGTCTCTCATTCAATGCGCGCTCGCAATCATTGGAGTGCGTACTCAACATCTTCGCCTAATAATCCTTTCAATTGCCAATCAATCATTACCTGTTGGAGTAATACCAACAGAATTTTAATGAAAATCAAACAATTGGCGTTAATACAGTTAGTTAACTCTCGATTGGAAGTCAGATTTTATTTTGGAAATATTTAAAATAAAATGTCGATTAAAGTTAAAGTTTCGTATGTTATGAAAAATAAAATATTTTATTTAAGTGATGCTTTACTTTATGTTTTTTCATAATTAAACCAAAAAATTTTTAATTTTATATTCTTTTAAACTCTATTTCGATTTCAAGAAATACGTTACCAAATGTTTGAATAAATTAATAACTTTCAATTAAGTTACTGTAATTTAAAGCAATAATTTTAAAAATCGTTTATATTAATTAAAAATAAATTGAAATATTGGAAAAAATTGTTTAAGATTTCGCAATTTATATTTAATGATTTTTTTTAATAATGTTGGCAAACAATGTTATTAATTAAATTCAATTCAATTCAATTCACAATAAATTAACATTAAACCACTCGTATGGCACCAAAATTTCAATGCGTTTAAATAATAAAATTTTAACGCAATCTAAACCCGAGTGTCTGATCATTAATTTTGGCAGTGCTTTACTTGTTGCCAACAATATTTAAAATTTTATAAAGTTACACAAAATTAAATGAGATCACAAAACGTATCGATCGATACGCCTCACAAAAGAAGCGTATTTGGAAATAGCCGTCGATTGGGCTCGAGTGTCGACGACGACCGGCAGACGCAGACTCGAGACGCGAAATGAATGCGAAAAGTCTGTGAATAGAAGTAATCATTGTTTTCAAGTTTAAGTTCAAAATTTTTAAGTTAAATATAACTAAAATGTAACAAAAAAGATAACAATTGAGTATCAGATCGATAACGCGTCGCGTTTTGTGTCCCCTTTTAATTGGTTTCTGTCTCTTGTGTCTAATTTTATATTTTATCGATATTTAATTTTAGATAAACTAAAATTGTAACTAAAATGCAACTAAAAAAAGCAAAAAACAAAAAAACATATTGAATTAAAGTTACATTATATATATATATAGAGTAAAAATTCGAGACAAAAGCTCATTATTTTCAATGCTTAAGCTCTCAATAAAATAAAATATCATTTCGAGTGTTGAATTTAACATTGAATTATCAAAAAAAAAATTATGTAATTTATAAAACTTATAATCACAAGCAATCGTAACACAGGCGGAGATAATAATTAAACAGCAAATTAAGCCACTATGGAGACAGAAAATTATTTTTTATTTTCTCGACAACATATCAGTCACGACTTCTCTCTGCACTCATTCTTTATTCAACATAAATGAATAAAGTGCTGTCAAACGGCTGTCTCACACCCAGACTTGTATCACACATTAAATAATAATCTCCTAAATTAACGGTCGTTACTGCCGCTCGTCTTAAGGTCTAATAACGAGATTCATCGCAATAAATATTTAATAAACCGAAACTGTTTGCCAATATTTACGAGATTAGCTTCATTTGATTAACGATTCTTTATTTCTAGGATTTGCTTTTATTTTCTATAAAAAAACAACATAAATATAATTAATAAGAAATCAATTTTTTTTAATTATTCCCTTATTTATACGGATATCTAATATTTACTGTAAATATTTACGCAGATTTTGTTTGATATACATGAGGCAAATAGTTAACCAAATCGAGAATTAACTAACTGTAGGCTATTTATTGCCAAATGTTAAACGAATTATTATTATCATTATTGTAATGCTTTCTTGAAATCAAATAAAAAAAATTAAACAGATAAAAATAAGAAACTGTAAACTAATCACTGGCAATAATACTTGGTATTCGTATTTATAGTTGTTTTTTCATCAGAATTTGTTTGTTACACACAAAATAGATTTAACATAAACGTTAGTCAACATTAGCTTTTGGTTATTACTCGAAACACACACACACAAAATGACATATACTGTACACACGAATAACAGCGAATGACATGCGATTATGCGCCACAAAATAACTTCATTAGGAGTGGGTTAACGATAGTACGAGACAGTAATTGTTAATTGAAGACTCGCTTGTTTTTGTTGGTTAGAAAGGAAGCGATCGGCAGCACGAGTGCCCATATATTAAATATGCATACAAACGAAAATCGCTTACGCTTTAAAAAATGGAGACCTTATTCTGTAAAATCAAATGTGTACACAACGAGGGAGAGAGCGGTCGAGAGAAAGGAGAGGAGAGGGGAGAGAGAGTTAGTGAGTGAGAGAGAGAGCACCAAAATAGGTGAGACAGAAAGGGATTCGGGATTGAAAGGCATTATGTAATAATAAAAAGGGGAAATCAATACCATAGCTAAGGGGGTCTTAGACTACAATATGGAGAAAAGAGTGCATTTGGTGAGCGCAGGGAAGGAATGGAAAAGATTGTGTTGGACAACGAGAGGAGAGAGTGAACGAGAGTGAAAGCGAAACAGACTTAAATGGCGAGAGGAATGAACCGATTTTTATATCTGACTAAACCAAACCATGTCTGTCTTGCCGTACGAGAGAAAGAGAGAGAGCACTAGCGAAGAATATGTTGGATAAAGAAAAGAAAGAAACGAGAGTGAAGTGAGTGAAGTGCGAGAAGTGGCGCGACTTTACTTTTCATGGCCGACAGATAATGTCATTTCTTTCTTAGACACCGAGTGTCCGATTCCGCCCCTTTTTATGCGTGTCTGGCATTAAATTGACTCGAAATTTTTTTCCCCCGAAACTCGCACTGAAATATGTGTTACCATTATTATTATTATATTCAAAGAACTACCATTAATAACATTACGTTTTTTGTTGTTTGTTTATCCAAACATTTAAATAGAGTTAAGGTTACAGCAGAGCTATTTCGCATAACATTAATGTTAATTCAATATCAGAGGCGAAGAGACTATTTTATTGTAACTAAAAATGAAATACTTGGTACTCGGCGTTAATAAAAACAGCTATAAATTGTTTCAGTATAATAAATAAAACATAATTGTCTGACACTAAACTAATACATCTAATATAATATTACAATTATTCAACAGAGAAAAAGAGAAGCCGAAGAACCAAAAAAAATTAATTGTGAAACGAGGCAAATATTAAAGTATTATTTTTGAAATATAAATAAATGAGAAGCAAAATTAAAAATTAAATAAAACGTTAAGACATTAAAGAGAGTGAGAGCGAGAGAGAGAGAAAGAGAAGTAGCGGTAGTAAATGGTAGCGCAATCGATGCCATATTGAATGGAAGGCGAGGAAAGCTAGCAAGTTGTACAGTTCTTCTAATGGTGTAGTTCTGCCAACTATACAACCTACTACCTCAACTCGACACCACCCGAGACGGGCCGCATCACCGACGGCACCGCCAACCGATTCGGTGAAGCGAGAGAGTGGGCATCAGTGCTCTGCCATAGCGTTGCACTGTTTTGCGAGACCGCATAAGTTTTTTTTTACCCTTCGCTATAACCATAACCATAACCAACAACAACAGGAAAAAAATATGTACGCAATATAACCCGAAACGGATTTGAATTTAAGGGGTTAAGAGAGGAGAGGCAGTAATGGATGCGAAAGTGAGGCCACATCACAGGCAGACCGACATATTAGGTAAAGCACTGGCATTTCGCGTTCAAACGCACGCATAGCACACATACACACACACACACACACACACACTAAACATACACACACACAGACAAATATCATCCAAATTATGAAGTCATGCTTTCGTATATTTGTGTGCATTGTTTTTACATAAATTGAAAACGGAAAACAAATTTTGTTCGTGAAATATATTAATGTCTTTCCGATTGGAATTCAAAATTATTGATTTTTGAAAAAAAAACACAAAAAATAAATATAAAGACAAAAATGAAATTTAGAAACAAAATGAATGGCAGACAGAAATGGTTGTTCGAGACAATGAAGCGAGTGTTTTGTGAGCTTTGAAAATATATATATATTTGAAAATATTCGTACAGTTGAGCCGAGAATAGAGACCACCGAAGAGTAGTAGAAGTAGTGGTAGTTCGCCGAATGGCCAGTCAGTGGCGAAGCGTGGAAATGATTTTAAGAGATTAAAATAATTGTTTGAAAAACCAGAACAGCGTTTCTCAAAACTGATTTCTTAAGAGACCGAATAAAATTGAAATGAAATAAAATGAAAAATTGAAATGTAAATTTGAAAATGCAATGCAAAAGTGCTCAACTGTTTAGGCCCATAGAATCGGACTTGAGATTGCGATCGCCACACAAGTTCGGATCTACGGGTTTAGGCAGTTGGCCACCACCACCGTCACCGTCAAGAGGACACCGAAGAAGAGGACACCAGAAGAGAGCACATCGCGAGACACACTGGCATCACATGAATGCAAACACACGAACACAGACGAGCGCACACACAACGATCAACATTTGAAATTAATGAAAACACAAACAACGCTATGAGACGCCATATTAATTGTAAGCGCGGATCAGGTACTGGTTTCGGCCGACACCACAGAGCACACAATGACCGCCACCGACGACACCGACACTCACAGACACAGACACACAACTGACACACAA
>JAQIYA010001889.1:0-11268 GCA_034699355.1 Microtritia minima
CTTATATCCCATAGTGAATATAAAAATTTTAATGTAAAAAATTAAAAGTATGTGTTAATTATTTCTGGCGCTATAAAATATTTCATCTCTATTTATAGTCAAAAAAAATTGTTCCTAATTTTGTTCCTTTTTTAGGTTTTTTATTCCTAAATTTCTGTTCATTTTTGTATTCCTTTTTTAAAGGTTATTATTCATATTTTACTTCAGTCTTGATTAGTGTTGTAAACTCGATTTTTTCTAATTCAGGACTTTTTCTAAATAAATGACTTTTATCGGGACGTAACTGAACATAATATTTTATAAAAAAAAGGACAAAAAACGGGACATAAATTTTTAAAGAATATTTTAATGAGAATATTTTTATATCGTTCGAAATCATATTTTTGTTGAGAATTGATATTGTTTTGATTTTGAGTTTGATTTGATCGAACATTTCTATCTTCATTGAGTTGATTCACTATTTTATGACAATAATTTTGACTGTTTCAGCGATTAAAATGAATTTTGAGAATTTCTTAAGAAATTTCAGAACGAAAAAATTTCTTTATATTAAAATTTGGTCACACTCTCATTGAATATGAAACGTGAAACAAATTGAAATCAAATAAAATTTCGAGCTCTCAAATAAGTTTCAAATCACAAACTAAGTCACAAGACAGGTGTTTATCGTTATTAAATAAGAGATTCTCCTAAAATTACACGTGTTTTATATAGTGTTACATACACTATATAAAAGTAATTCTCACACAAAAGTTATTTATGTGTTTGCTTTTCAAATTTTTGTTGATTACAAATGATATGCTTAGTAATTGTTTTACATTAGCTTTAATAAAGCACAAAATTTTTAGGGAGAATTTTCTCCCTTATATAATCCATATGTAACCCCCCCCTCCCGAAAGAGGAAGGGAAGGGAAGCGCCGCTAAAATAGGACCCATTTTAGTAATTTTTTAGTCACCAAAGATGTTGTTTAAGTTGGACAAGTTGACCAAATTTAGTTGCCGAATGTTTGCTTATAGTAAACATATAGTAAAGTATTGTTAAACTGATAATTTGTTAACGTTAGTAAAATTTTATTTTCACAACAATACTTTTAGCAACTAACAAATTTAAAGCGCGAAGCGTAGCGCTGAGCTCTTACAAACATAATTTAGAGAAAATTCTCCCTAACATTATATGTACCAACTAGTTTTTATATAGTATTTGTCTTTGTTTTGTCCCGATTTAACACCCGTCTGGACAAGAAGTAAAAAATCGGGACTTTGGAATCCCTAGTCTTAAGTTTTAATTCTTTCAAATTATTGGCTTAAATGATTACTAACAGCAATTGTACAATTGGGCAGACGTTGCGAATAAATATTGCTATCAATCGCTACTGATCTTTAGTTTTCTAAAATAGTCGGTCGATTACAAATAGCAACACATTGTTTCGAATTGCATTTAATCATACAAAACAAATCAGTGTTGTATTCGTTATAAATTATATTCTGATATAAATTATAATAATTATAATCTATAACAGAATATAATTTGTAGAGAATAGACCTTTTTATATCAAATAAATAGCAACATAAATAACTGAAGAGATATGAACATGAATTAATTGCATTTAATACATGACCGATATTAATAAATTAAATTAATTACTAAATTTGGTTTAAAAGCCTAAATTAATATAAAGCTACAGTAACCTAATATATTGCAACATTGCATTATATTAATATGTTTAATCCTAATTTATTAATCTTCGTTTAAATAAAATAGCTTTATTTGATATAAAAAGTCTTGACTATTAACATAATCACTCATTTATTATCTGAAATAAAATGCAAAAATTTTAGCCTAATTTTGCAAATACTCGGTAAAATATTACACTATTAATTCAAGTAAAATGAAATAAATTCTTTATCTCATTTAATATGCAATCATAAATTATGTAACAATTCATTTATTTACATTCTATGAATAAATACACTTAATTTAATTGTACTATTAAGTTAGTGTGCCATAAGTTATGGCACACTAACTTCCATTCTAATTACTTATACAACAGAATATTTTATGCCATAACTGTATTTTAAACATTTTACATTATCAAAGCTATTATTTATTTTGTTGTTTATAAAATTCTATATAGGTATGCAATAGGAAATGCTGAGCGACCCGTTTTGGATCCTAAAATCGGTTGGCTCGACCACTTGGCAAATACGACCTTTCAATTTTATTGTAAGTTATAAACCACTTTTGATATTTGCATGTTTTTTAATATTAAAAATTTATATTAAAACTATTCTTAAGATTAGGCAATTGATAAATTTAGGTTTAGTCATCTGAATATTTTTTAAATGTTATCTTTGACATCTGTCATGTATGCTTATCTCACAAAATTTGTCCATAAACTGTCTAAATCTACTATTCAAATAATTGTTGCTTCACTCCAAAAAATTTTCAACTAAATGTTGAAGACTTAAAGAATTTAAAATGATTAATTGATTAGTCTTGTGTTTACTCTCTGTTCTCAGATTATGCTTAATCAGGGCTGTCGTAATTCGGGAATTAACAAATTTTTGTTTTACAAGATAACTGCGGGAATCGATATCAATTTAACTAATCTTTACAAAAAAAATCCTAAAAATATTTGCTTAAATTTGCAGATAAAAGTAACGAATTTGATAATAGCTGTCCAACAAAATATGCTACACTTGTATGTGTTAAATTTGAAATATATTTTTCAATGCTCGAGAATATTTTATCCTTAATCGATTTGCATTTTACTGAATAATCAATAATAATGCACAATTGTATTAATTGGTTAATTATAATTGGTTTTTTGAATTAAATATTACTATTTTGCCACAATTAAATTATATGCATTTTAATTATTTCCCAAATCAAGCCATAACCCCCCGATTAGTATGTTCTCGTTTTATTTTCCGAAAACTTTCAAAATCCATTATTAAGTTCCAGATTCTCTCACGAATTACGACACTATGATTATCATATATTTTACAGAGACTTTTATAAAAGGTATATTAGAGTATGTTAAATGCTCCTCAGAATTGGATAATTATGGGGTGGAAAAATATTTATTCATAATAGCGTACCATAAATTATAAATATACGAATCAAATAGTTTAGTCAACTTTTCAGTGAAGAATTTTTACTTGTAAGATATTTTATTTTATATAACTCTATAATGAATTTGAATGTTTTGTTTGCATACATATTATAAACTTGTATTTTTGCAAATACTTAATACATTAGTTCTTAATCGAAATTTAAAGAGTTTAGATAGAGTTGACAAGAAATAAAAACAGGATTAAGTAAACTGATTATATTAAAAGGATTAAATTGAATATATTGAGAGTCTGAGTTAATGTAATTTTTATTTATTATTATTATTGTGTTAATTCATATTTTACTTAGGATTAGTATTTTAGTATAATTAGTATTTTTATTCAAATTTAATATCGTGAATGATCTTATGAATGTGTTTGAATTAATTTATGGCTAAACTTCAAATAAAGTAAAAATTGTTGGATATTTTATCAAACATTTAAAATGTTATTTTGATTAGATATTAACAAAACTAAATACTAATTTTCCAGTACCAGATGGTTCGGGCGGCCCAACCATTAAATCTCGATATATCACAGCACTTTACTTTACATTTTCATCGCTTACTTCAGTTGGATTTGGAAATGTATCGCCGACTACTAACACTGAAAAAATATTTTGTATTTTAGTAATGTTGACAGGATGTAAGTGCTCGATAAAACAATTGAAAACAATTTGTCTAAATCTGTTCAAATATTGCAATTATTAATAGCCTTAATGTATGCCTCAATATTTGGAAATGTGTCCGCAATTATCCAACGGTTATATTCTGGTACAGCGAGATATCACACCCAATTATTAAGGGTTAGAGAATTTATTCGATTTCATCAAATTCCAAATCCTTTGCGGCAAAGATTAGAAGAATACTTCCAACACGCGTGGACTTATTCCAACGGAATCGACATGAATATGGTTCAGACAGAAATTATTTAGTAAACTAATTATTTGGTAATGTGATTATTTCTCAAAGGTTCTTAAAGGCTTTCCCGAGTGTCTTCAGGCGGATATATGTTTACATCTCAATAGAAATCTTCTTGAGAATTGTCCAGCTTTTAGAGGTAAAATTCATTAAATTCATAAATTTGCGAAGTTTCTCATTAGTTTACGCTTGAGTTGCATTTGTCTAAGTTATACGATTTTAGTTTGAGCTTTATATAGAAATTTTCTTATTTTGATGAGCTTGAATCTGAAAATTTAGCTGAGCTTAAGCTAGCTTTAGCTTTTTGACATCTTTAATAATAAAATTATTTTTTATGAACTTTGATAACAAATTTTATTATAAATTAACTCAAAATTATTGACTTAATTTTGTAATATATTAGATGCCTCTCAAGGTTGTCTCAGAGCCCTTTCAATGAAAGTAAGTCAAACAAATTTTAAAACTAAGTCACTAATTAATTAAGTTATGCATAATTTATTTAACTTAAGTTTAAGACAACACATGCACCGCCTGGCGATACGTTAGTTCATCGCGGAGACGTTCTCGTGGCTCTATATTTCATTGCTCGCGGAACTATTGAAATACTAAGTGGAGATAATGTCATAGCCATTCTCGGTTAGTTTGTTATCATTCATTATGTTTAAAGTTTTACGAACTAAAATTAGAATCATCAACAATAAAGCAATAAATTGCAGAATAATCTGACAAAAAGCATGTGCTTATGTGCATAATGTTATTTGTATAAAACTGATTTTTTAAACATACATATTCGTAGCCATTTTTATTTGAAACGAAAATTGAAGAATCTGCTTATTTATTTCATGAAAGACATTAATACATCTGTATGTCATAGTGATAGTCTTAGTGATAAAGAATTTTGTTTATTAAATAATGCAAAAGTTTACATGTCTGAACTCATGCTACAGTATAATTCAATTCCTAAATTCTTTTTAATATTTAATGAGAAAAATCTCTGTCTTAAATACATTTTATAAAGTTTCAGATATATGATTAAATTAAATTAGTTTAGTTATACATATTGAAATTTTATTATTTTTTAGGAAATAACTTTATTTTTTCTCTAGAATTTGTTGATAGCCTTATGGCTTATGACATACATATTTATATCAATATTTTTCTATCTATAATTTTGTTAAACTGCCGCTATTTTGAAAACTATTTTTTCGATTAAAATGAAATTTACTGAAAAGAATAAAATCCATATATATTAAATTTATACGAAAATCAAAACTGCATCATTCTTTCCATTATTACTCAATGTTATCTAATTTTGGTGCATTAAATTTATTTATTTATATATACTTTATTACAGTTTATTCTTAATTTCTTTTAAGCGAATTAAAATTTTAATTAGAAATCAGTTGTGCACATATTTTTAATATTTCAATAGATATTTCAATAAATATTTCACAGTCGAATATTTAATAAATTTAGATGAGTTATTAGTTTGTATAAAATTTATGTTTATTTTAAAATTTTATTTTATTTATCTATGGAAAGATATTATTTCTTATTTATTCGTTTTCTTATTTAATTACTTTACTTAAATTAACAATTTTATAATATAATTGATTGTTAAATAGTTTGCAAAAGTGTATTTCAGATTTTATGTTTTATTTTCGTTTCAGCGAAAGATGACATTTTCGGAGAAAATCCTTTGGAAAATATAACAATCGGAAAATCTTCGTGCAATATTAGAGCTCTCACATATTGCGATCTTCATAAGATTTCTCGTATAGACTTACTGCATGTCTTAGAAATGTATCCCGAATTTATTCCTTCATTTAATTCTAATCTTAACATAACATTTAATTTACGCGATGAAAATCAAAGAGGATTACCTGATATTAATTTTAAAAGAAAAAGAAGTAATAAATTACAAGAAGGTTTTGGTTTACCTGAAGAAGAGCCAGAAAATGGTAATAATTTTTTAAAGTAATTTAATTGATTTTATATTCCTGTAAGTCTTTTTTAATTAATTAGTTTATAAAATTTCAAATAAGCGTCATAGCGTTGAAAATAAGTTTATTAATATTAATTTTTATTTAATTATTTATATTCGAAGTATATTTGAAGTTAATGATAGATATAATTATGATATATGTATTTACTTTATGCGTATTCAAGTTAATCTCATTTTTCACTCGAATACTCGAACTCGAATACCTTACTCTCGTCTTTAGCTCTTACATATAAATTATTAAAACTCATTAATATTTCTAATATTCATAATATTTCATTGATCATTATAGATAATTTAAGGGTTAGTCGAACATATGTCGGACCGTTTGGTTTTAGTGGTTCTTTAGATGCTGGCGATGATGAAGACGACGATTACACAACTTATTATAAAAATATTAAAGAAAGTAAAACAAATCGCAAAAATTCTGGGACTGGAATTTTAGAGTTTTCTCCCGTGAAAGCGGGCTTAGATGTGACACCAGCTAATTATGACTTCGCCGCTAACGGTAAGCCTCAACGAAGAACGAGAAGTGCGACTTTGAATTCATTATCTGGTAAATTGATTTGTTTGACTCAACATTTACTCTAAAGTCTGTTCATTATTTTTTAAAGGTATGGTCGATCAGTTAAAGAGAAGTTTTACTGATTTAACATTTGGTAAAATTAATAATTATAAAAAAATAAATTATATCTAGAATTTAATGGAATTGATTTGAAATCTTCAAATATAGGAGCTCTCACTAACCTATCGGTGTCTCCACAAAATAAGAATTTAAGCATTTCCTCATTTAACGACAAATATAGAAAAGAAAAAAGCAGTGCAGCGAATATGCCTCAGGAATCATACGGAGTGTACACATCGTGCGAATCCGACACACTATCGCCTAATAATGTTCCCATTAATATGGAATCTGTGGTATTACGAGATAATTACAATAACGATTATATCGATAGGATTGACAGGAAAATTGATTTGTTATCAAAGTATGTATAAATAATATTAATTTCTTAATCTTATGCCAATCGATATTATTTATAAATTCTATTTTATTTAACTATGAATGCTTTAATCTATTTAAATTATTTTAATTTATATATTCCTTCAAATAAATTTGGCGCGTAATTTAAATTTCTAAAGATTTAACCAAGTTTTTATATTGATTTGTTGAAAATAATTAAGCAAATAAGACATTTTAATATAAAACATGAATTTTCTTTATTTAATTTATTATAAGTTACAGCTTAAACCCATTTAAAAATACATTTATACCTTACATATTATATACTGAAATATGTACATTACGTTTAAGTGTACTTTTTAGTACATTTATACGTTTGTGCTAATATTTAAATTCATATAAAATAATTTCATTAAAAATTAATTCTCTTAATGCATGATTTTAAAAATTTTGAATAATTCTAGAAACCAATCTATATATTGTTTTTTGATTTATTAATATTATAATATTTATGCTAAATTCATAAATTCAAAAATTTTAAATAAGACAACGATAATGAAGAATGAAAAATTGATTTTTTTGGTGATTTTTTATAATCTATGTTTGGAGTGACAATCCATGTTTAGAAGTAATTAAAATATTTCTGCAGTGAAAAAAGAAGTTTTAAACTATAACTTATTCGTGATTAGAGAGCAAAATATGTGTTTATTTTTTATTGATTATACAAGTTTCGAATCACGCAAAACACAAATCATAAATAAAATTTAGAATTAAAATTTCGAAAGTAAAAATATAAATTAATAAATATTATTTTTATAGACGTATTGATCTTTTTGAAGAAAATTTATCGCATAGCCTTCAACTAGTAATCGAGTCAATGAATAAGTTGTCTCAACAATCAAGTATTAAATGTGATCAAATCATTTCAGACTCTAATGAGCAGTATTCGTGTTTATGCTGTGATAATACAGATAATACTGATGAATGTTTACTACACATGGAGAAAATAAATGCTAAATACAAGCCTCCACTAAGTCGGACACAAAGTCTTCAATGTTCAACTTATCCGTTGACGACAAGCAGAAGTCCTTTGAGAAATACAAAAAGTTTAATTGAAACTATGGAAACAATGTATGAAACAGTGCCTACAAATGCACAAACAATGGACACCTTTGAAGACACACTCGAAGATAACTCAATGGATTTTGTGGACACTTTAGAGAACGTGTCCAGTTTTGAGAACAGTCTGGACGCGAACCACTTATTGATGCAAACCGAACCGATACTCAATCGTGCTCTTAGTCTTCAAAGTTGTATGCCTTCGGCGAACCCCTGTAACGAATCGAGCCTAAGCTGTACGACAAGCCTACACGAGAGACCTCGCACTGCACAGCTTCTTCTCGATCCCGTTATGTTGTCATCGCCTAATCTTCAACTCAATGGGGAAATATCACGCTCTTCGTTGAGCGATACCAATATATCGGTGCAAACTCATCAACAATTGTCTTCATCTCATCCATCATCGTATCCATCATCGCATTCACCATTTAATGAATTCTATTCTGACATTTAATAATTTGATATTCACTTAAACAATCTTTAAACCTGATACTCTTAGGTTGTGTGCACATCCTTACGGTAACTCATGAATCAGATATGAATGAGATATTCTGCCTTTTATATTAGTTTTGATCAAATTTCCAACTGCGGTATATATACTCGAGACGCTAGCATGTCATAGATCTATAAGTGCCTCGTTATGTCTTAATTTAAGATGCCTATCACTTTGACCTCTTGTGAATTTCACACATTTATACAAATTTTGCATAATTTCTCACGAGTTAGATACTAGTCTCAAATCTATATAAATTTTAAAACTTATTTAAAATTAACTAATTTTGACAAAACGTATGTCTTGTTATATGGGTTTAAATAAATATCATTAATTGGTGTTCTATACATCATGTTAATTATGTATACATTTTTTATGAGTTACATTTTTCGATTTATTCTAAATTAAATTTATTAACGAAAATGTGATTTTGAATGCTTTGTGAGTTTAAAATTTAAACGATTTGCAATTAATTAGCAAAAGATTAAGAAATGAATGCGTCAATAATGCTAGTATTATATTCAACTCTACATTAAATTAAATGATTCTACTTTTATAATACTATCTTAAATTAACTTTTTATTTTGTGGTATAATATATATTTAAAAAATTTAATTGAATTAAGAAAAAGCTCACATAACTATATAACATGTTAATATAAATTTAATTAATGAAATCTGACATATTTAATAAATTTACTCAAATAAATTTTGTTTAATATATTAATATTTAGGCCATAAAAGTTATAAGTTTTCTATTATTGTTATTACAGTAAAACTTAGATATTATGAACCTCGCTATAGTGAACTTCTCGGAATTGTGAACGCATTTAATCCCCGATTGAAGTGATATACTTAGGGATCAACGATTTCGGGCCAATGTCCGAAATCGGGAAATCCCTATATTGCTCGCCGAATTTGATTTTTTCAGTTGCCAGAAAACGTTAATCCCTAGATATTCTTTAATATTGTCAATAGTCTCGTTATAGTGAACCCCACTATAGTGAACTTTTCAGTATTGTGAACGCGTTTTACGCGTCCCTGCCATAAGCATAATACACTTCACTACTGTGAACAACATAATCAACTGCATTCAAACTCACATTCTTAGCAATCATAAAACTTAACTCAACTAAAGACATATCTAAACAATTAGCACATATGCTAAACTTGAAGTAAATATTAACTTCATTTTGGTTTCAGTTTTACATTTTAAGTCTCTTTTGTCATTTCTTACTTTTCACAAAAATTTTTTCGATGAGCGAAAATATAATCTTTTTTTCTCTTAAGACAAAATAAGAGTTTATTAAAAGATTGGACATAAACGAAAAGTATAATAATATTGTTGTCTGATAATGATAAATAAAACAAACCTTATTATATCTGATATAATTTATTTTTATGATTGATCCCCGCTATAGTGAACTCGTCAGTATAGTGAACGAAATTTTTGGTCCCGAGAAAGTTCACTATATCTAAGTTTTACTGTATTATCTTTTTAAGAATCAAGAATTATGATTAAATTTAGAAATTTACAGAAAATGATTTATTTATACTTGTTTTCCAATAATAGAAATTCTCACAATATTTAATTTAATTATGGGTTTTAAGATACAGGGAAATACTCAGAATTAAACAAATTCCAATTGATTATGTTTGGAATTTTAATTGAATGGAACATAATATTTTAAATTTCAGATGCAAGTGAAACAATTTAATAAACTAATTCATAAAATAATTCTACTGTTTGCTAATTTTTTATATATTGACATTAATATAAACATTGTTTTAATAACTATCATTACAATCAAATTACTGTATTTTAAAACACGTGATATTACATCATAAGTCAAAAAATATATTGAAGACATAATGTTGGGTATTATGTAAATATATATATTTAAGACATTGAGATTTGTAATCATTAATAATTTTTATTATTTATTTCTTTAGTAGAAATAAATAAAGAGGAAATAATAGAAGCAATGTATATAAATATGGAATTCTTATTTTATTTGTTAATAATGTTTTTAAAAACCTTATAAATAGTTATGTAACACATAAATAATTGATTAAGTATTAACAGTACATTATAAGTATTAAGTTAATCATAAAATACTTGTGGAGAACTAAATTAAGCAAAGAAATTGAAATATACTCATTCAAACAAATTATTTTTAGTGCGGTATATATATAATGCATGTATAGTTATCTTAATTATTTGTAATTATGATTTTTTAATTATAAATATTTCCTGAAATGGAAATTTTTTCATGCACTTTATAAAAAAATTGAAAATATTTTAAAAAGACATTTTGAACAGTGAAACCCATTTACCCATTTATTTTTGGCAAATGACGATATATTAATAATATTGTATAATAATAGATTTTAACATTAATTTTTTTTTATAATAAAATACAAAATTTATTATAACTTATGACGGAATTCCTTTTTTTTAAACTGAGGGAATATTAAACAAATATTATAAAATTATGAAAAATTTAAAATGGAAATAATTATTAAATTTAATTATAATTTCCTAAGAATACTATAAAATATACTTTCTATTCAACAGCAGAAGAATACATTGTGAATTATGTTATATGCTATTCTTAAAGTTATTTCTTTTCTTTCAATAATCTAACGAGATATCGATT
>JAQIYA010001890.1:0-11267 GCA_034699355.1 Microtritia minima
GACGAGTTGTACACAATATTTCAAACTCACACACACTCTCCTAATGCAAGCCATGCAGGAAAGTGTCTTTAAAGTGTGTTTTCAGATTTGCATTTTCAAAACGCTCATCAATAGTTTTAGCCAATACTGTCAGATGAAAATTCAAAATCATGTCTTTGGGTGTATTCACATACTAAATACTAGATGTTAAAGATTTACATAAAACGAAGAGAGAATGTTTTTTAATAATAATCAAACACTTACTCCTCTCGTGTTTTTATACTGATTTGGATTTATTAAAACTTTTATATCATGTGAGCGTTATTCTATGTTTAGTTTCATGCAATCGATCAATTTTTATATTTAAGAGAAAAGTATTTTTATAGTTAAATAAAATAATTATTAATATTATTAAACTATTTCATTAAAGATACTCTAATATTGATTACTAAACATCACATTTTGAATCCCTTAAATGCAACCAAAGGTGCCCTTTAAATGGGAAGTTGAATTAATTTATAAAATATTATAATTTATAAATTATAACCATACAAATATTAAAACACAAATATAAAAGCTTAAATTCGCAAGTTTTTTAACAGAAACAGATGAAAAGATTCCATCATTTTATATGCATCTGGTTTTAATTAAAATTATATTTTAATAATTGAAAACAAATTACTGTATAATTTAGATTAATGTGTGGCATACATGTGGTATTTTTAAAATTCTTTTAGATATTTAAAGTTTATTTTTCAAATCTAAAATAAATTATGTCTATTATGTTTTTAATATTTATGTTATCGTTTTGGGTGTGTGAGTGTATTTTCGCACTAATATTATAATTTAAATGTAAGAATTTATATGTAAATGTTATTTGTGTGAGGTTTATGGTTGTGTGTTTCACACCTGCCCAAAGTGTTTCAATGGCTCAGACACTGTCACTCTCGTGCATCATTTTCTGCCACAAATTGTCCGCAAATCTTTTTTTGTTCATTTATTGGCGGAGAAAATAAATCCCAATTCATGCCTAACGGGATTTGGTGGGAATTAAGGTATGCAGGTGTTATATAGTTGATCACTACTAGAGAAAGTCATATTTAGCCTACACTCTATATTTATACACATATTATGAACATTAAATATATTTTTTAATGAATTATAAATTTACATAATAATTGCTTTAAATTAGCAATAATTTTCAAGTAAACGAAAAATTGTTGATTAACTGCAAAATTAACAAAACAAAATTTAATTGTATAGGCTTTAATGGTATGAAAAGTTGTATCATAAATGTAGGTTTACGTAGAAAGCAGGTGCGAAATGTGATGCATGTTTAGCCGAAATAATGATGTGACTGCTCTAACCCTCGAAGTTAATAAAGTGCTCATCTCATCGGTATAGCACGCAATAGACAAACTCCACGCTCACGATCATCCAAACATAACTACACTCCGCCTTTGCATTGCCATGAATTGCTGTGATCATCATTTCTCCTCCCATCAACTCATGCCTCAAATTCATGCAATTCTTATTTATAGGCCTATGGCTAGCATTTTATCAGTTTAAACTCGAATTCCACTTTTATCGACATAAAGATTTTAATGGCAAAATATCAGTATAAATAAAGGCATCCTTACTTTATTTTGCAATACTATTTATCTGTAATGCCTCACACAGGTATGTTCTTAAAACTTTAATTTAATTATTAAATTAATTATAACATTATAAGATGGGAAGACTTTACATTGAAGAATGTTGAGAAAGTCTGATTCTGAGCCTAAGTCTCTTATATAACTCTTAGTCTAATTTTTTTAATAAACTTAAAGTCTAAGTCTTAAAAGTCTTAAAGCCTGAATATATTAATAAGTCTCGAAGTTTCTATAAATTTTGAAATATATAACGATTATTGGTATAAAAGTTTATGTTTAATTTTCACGTTTTTCAGAGACTAGTCGTGAGCCAAATTCCAAAGACTTTGAGACTTTTTCCCCATCTCTACAGAGCGATCAATCTCTTTCTCACCATCTATAAATATTATAAAACAATGTTTTATAATATTATTAGAAGAGTTAAATAAAGTTTTTTCAGTTAACTCTATGTTTATTTTATTAATTTTACTTTTAATATTTAATTTTAAAGCAATTTAGTAGTTATTGAATTAACAACAAAGCATTGTTATGTTCATAAAAGCTATATCATAAGATCAGATCATATGATTTTATAGCATACAAAATAAGTCAAACTTGTTTTAAGTGCTTAACTTTCCTGTAGGGGTGAAAATAGATTGATCGCTCTGTATTTATAATTAATACCTAATTTATACCTTTTATAAACTTATTTACTTTAATTTTTAATTTATACTTTAAAATATTATTTAGAAGCTTAAATGAATTTTTTAATTTGTTTTTAAAAATATTCAAAAATTTTAGATTAATAATTAAACTAATTTATAATATTGTTTAGTATTAATTATTATTAATTAATTTTAAAAATATCAACTTATCATAAATATTAAGATTATAAATTAATTTAAATATGATTTAAATATGATAGCATCATATTTAAATTAATTTTTATTTAAAATAACTTCTTTATTATTAATTATAATAAAATCGAATTTATTTGAATACATTTGTTGCTTTAAATAAAAGCGATTAATGAGATCGTAAACAAGAAGCGAGACGTCAACGCTAATAACACGGGAATGAAATACCATAACTAACCATAACTTTATACGACAATTTTGAGGCTTAGCGGTTAACAAAACAATAGTATTACAAGTTATATAAAGTCATAAGCTGTCAGCCATAATGTTAAACGGGCCAACAAATTGGTTTGTTTATGATAAAAAGGCTCTGTTGTAATAAAGTTAATGCATTGATTCAATAAACAGAATCGCTTCTCTGAATTCAGTGCTGTTTAGTGATTAAGAAAACAAAAATTCAAAAATCTATAATTTACTATGGCTTTACTATTTAGAATGGCTTTTATTCACAATATAAGTCATATCAATAAGATTGAACACTTGTCAACAAAAATAAAACTTTCTTATATGTTAGTGCTTTATTGCATAAATTATACCACGTTAGCCGCAAACAAACAAAATTAGCCTAAGTTTTTGTATTAATAGATAAGAACGGTCTCGTCTTAAGAAAAAAGTTAACTTTCTGAGAGAAATTGAGTTCGTGTTATACACGATATCAACTTATACAATGAAAAATTTTAATTGTCGCTTATAAAAATGCAAATCAATAATTTTAATATTCTAATCCAATCCATCGAATTCCTCGTCTGAATCAATAATTGCATTTTTTTACAAATAATCAAAACTAAACCATTTTCCCCTTAAAATCGACTTTCTTTCGATTGAAGTAACGGCTCTTATAGACAATCAAATTCTTTGCATGAAGAGATAACAGCACTGTTTCAGATCACTGTAACGATTTTTCTTTGGATTTTAAACATATTGGAGGCAAATATAAAATTTTTCTAAAATTCGTTTTATACACGTCTTATCTATTGATATATTTTTCTTTTTGTTATGTACGCGATCGGCCATTGCCGATGGCCAGTCGTGACCAGAACTATAGAGCGTATCGGGAGATAACCAAAGGAATGCTACGCATTCTATGCCTAAGCATAAGATTAATCAAACACACAACGACTGTGTTGTATGAACACTATTACTTTAATGAATTGATATGATGTTTAACATGTCTTATAAAATTTTACATGTGAATGAGTAAAATACAGTGTGGCAACAAAATATTTGTTAAACCTGTTTGTTAAAACGGTCTAAAATACTTATTATTATTAATTTATAAATTTGTAATAATACATTTATAAATATAGTTTGCTACCGATTGCGAAATTTTATGCTTACAAATTCTTACACTTAATTAGTTATAAATAACTTAAATATTGAATAAATTACAATTGAAAATCTAAGCCAATAACCGTTAAGGTCAAGCTGGCATTAACCAATTGGGAGGACTGTTTGTGAACGGCCGACCACTTCCACTCCATGTTCGACACAGAATTATTGAATTGGCATTATTAGGAGTGAGACCGTGCGATATTTCTCGACAACTTCTAGTGTCTCACGGATGCGTTTCAAAAATACTTACTCGATTCTACGAAACAGGTTCATATATTTTTTATACTTATATATTATAACTTATTTTATTGTAAATTTAAAATATTTGATTCAAATGTAAAATTTATAATAAAGTTGTTTTAAAAATGAATATTAAAAACAATGTTTTGTAAAAGAGTCATATTTTAGAATATTTGAAAATTAACTTTAGTGTAATAATTAATATTTTTAAGGTAAATTTTATTTATTATTTAATTTTCCAAATTTCAGAATTATTTTTAATATTTATCATTAACTTTAAAGAATAAAAGTAAGCTTAAAGATAATTAACTTTAATGTGTTAAAAATTTTTCTATTATATAGGGTCAATAAAACCGGGTACGAATCATTTACGTAAGATAAATATGTTTTCAAATATATATATAATATTTAAAACAAAGCAATATCAGAAATTTTTACAAAAATTTTATGATAAGGAAAGTTAAATAAAAATTTAAATTAATAGGTTATAGAAATAGTTCGAATTGCATTGGACTGCAATTGAATTATTTACAACTTTTTTTTTATTATTCATTAATTCATTATTTTAATATTAAAAATTAAATATTTTATACATTATGCTTATTCAATATATTTTTATTTAATGTTTTATATTGAGTGATTTTACAATTTTATAATTTATAGTCATACAAAATTACAACAATAAATTAGTGAGCACTAACCATATCTACTATTTAGCTGCACATTTGTACAAATCATAACATTATAATTTTGAAATAATTTTATTAGTAATGTGATAATTAGTTTCTTTGATAAACTCTATAAAATATTTAAAATATATGAACTATATATTCATATAAAAATTTGATGATATTGCTATATAAATTAGTTACCATAAGAATTTTGATTAATAAATACAATTAGGATCAATTGGAGGGTCAAAACCAAAACATGTGACGACACCTAATATTGTAAAGAGAATACTTCGGCTTAAGCAAGAAAATCCAGCAATATTTGCGTGGGAAATAAGGGACCTCTTGAGACGAGAGCTAAATCATTACAATCAGAACGCCGCTAATGATAACTCGCTCACCAACACTGCCAACAGTGAAGAATATGGCATTAACGCTATTCCTTCGATTTCATCAATAAATCGCATTTTAAGAAATGGCTCAAATGCTATATTTGATTGGTCTCTTAATGCTAATTCTTCTAATATGCAAAATAACGACCACTATAATGAATATAATGAAAATGTCTCTACTAGTAACCAAAATCAACAACCTTTATGTAATTTGTTTGTTTACAATATTTTTAGTTTAATTTAATAAACTAATAAGCTATTTATAAAATACATTTACTTGTAGCACAACGGAAAAGACGCAAATTTAAATCATATTTTATAGAAGAAATACTTAAAAATGATGACGAAGATGAGAATGAGAATGAAGGCGAGAGAGTGGAGACACAGATGTCATATCACTCACAACCACAGCCACAGAATAATCAGGGCTCGCAAACCCATCACTTGACTGTTCAGCAACAAATCTATTGTTCGTATTACTATCAGGCACTGATGGCCGCCAACTATAAAAATACTAACTTCGCCACAAACACTTCTTATCAGCAATTGACACAAATGTCGAGCCAATCGGCCACTTCTTCAACGCAATGCAATTATCAACAATCATCGCAATTAGTGAACCTTTCAAATGAGTTTTATTTAAATAAGTATCAATAAACAAATTTTAGTACATATATTTGAATGATTATTCAAATAAATTCAATTACAGTACTTTAAAATGTTAAAATCCTTAATAATTGAACCTATTTTGTTGATAATGATTAATTTGTAAGTTCTTAACATTTAAACATATAAAATTCAATTGTATTATAACCACTAAACGTATCGAATACTTAAATACGTTATCTATTTAATGAGTTAATTTAGATAATATTGTTATTTTAGGTTTTGCTATTATCTTAGATATACATTTTATATAAAATATTATTATACAATAATTTACTATATTATTATTAGTTTAAAAAAATTATAAACAAATATTGTGCTCATTTTGTAGAATTTGTGATTATAAATGTTATTTATTTTAATTGTATTGTAATTTTTATAATTGTTTAACTTGTATAAAAGTGTGATCAGTGATCACACCTTTTCATTTAATGTATAACTTAGTGATAGTTATCGTACTGTATTATAAATGATAATTAATTAAAATTAAGTAATTAAAGTTATAGCTAATGTAAAATATTCAACAAATTTTAAACACTTTAAACAACTGTTTTAAACAATTAAAGTTAAAAAAATTATACATTTATTCGTGCGAAGTGTGTGATCGCCGACACGATTGGTTTGAGTCTCTAATAGAAACTTTGGTTGTTATGGCAACAGAGACGCCAAACTAACGAAAGTAAGTTTTCCTTATAATGGATACGATAAGTGTTTGTTTAATAACAATGACAGCAATAATATGTTCGCAATTATTACAGAAACTCAAATTCAGTGCAATCATTTCGGCAATAAATACGAGGCAAATAAGTCTTCAATGGAGACGCAATAAGAGCGACAGCGGTGTGACTCGAGTCGTGCCGCGAGTGTACACCAGAACTGGAGATAACGGCAGTTCAGCTCTCTTTACGGGCGAACGACGGGCTAAAGACGACCTCATATTCGAGGCTTTGGGCTCGACTGACGAGTTGTCCTCAGCCATAGGTTTGGCGCGCGAGTTCGTGGCCAACGGAGAGGTGAGCTCACAGTTGGAGCAAATCCAGTGCGTCCTCCAAGACCTGCAGTCAGCCATCGCGACCCCGCGCTCGACCGCCAAAGAGTCGCAAATCGCTAAAACAAAGTGGAACATCAATTATTTGCTCGATTTGGAGCAATGGATAGATAATCATTCCATTTCTTTGCCACCGCTGAAGAACTTTATTCTACCCGTAAGTCGATTGATATCGCTTTCATAAATTTGTTAATGTATTTGTTAATTGAAACGTGAATAGTCTGGCGGTAAAGCGAGCGCAGCGCTGCACGTGTCGCGTGCCGTTTGCAGACGTGCCGAACGACGAGTAGTGCCACTTCTGGCCGACGGCCTCGAACTGCCTATTTTGCAATACTTAAATCGGTTAAGCTCTTATTTGTTTACTGTGGCTCGAGTTTGCGCCGCCAGTGAGGGACGCGAGGAAAAGATTTATAGAAGACAAAAATCCAGTAACACTTTAGATTAAATTTTTTACTAGTTTTTATAATAGTCAAAAGAATTTATTTTTAATTAAAAGCAATTTATTTAAAATAATTTATCGATCTATGATCTAATCAATGATGTTATTGAGGAATCAACTTAACCATTCGAACTCCCGATGGATTTACTCTGAGGTTTAACTCTTGACTTTGAGTTAGTTCAGCGATTTTATCGCCTTCGTCTTCAAACAGATCGTACACTGAGAACACCTTATCTGGTGAGGCGTCTGGCATTAATAATTTCAACGATACCGAAAACTAATTTGATTTGAAAGAACAACTTTTTTTAATTTTTTTTATTTTGATAAATAAATTGTCTTACATTTCCGGCACTTCCGATGGTATTTCGATTTAGATAAACGATAGCGTACGAGAAATTTTCATTCATGTATGGCGTCACGTGTTTAACCCATGCTTCGAATTGATTACTCTTAAATCAGATTAAAAATAAAAATTATTTATTTTAATAATATATTTTGTCAAATAAATAATTGCCTGATAAACTCTTTGTCCCATAATTCCAAGAATGTCCTGATTTATTGCGATCACTTTTTTGTTTTGCAAAATTGCTTTCATATTCGGTTGTATTGATCTTAAATCATTCGACATATACTGCAAGAGAAATAATATATCAAATTATACATTTGATAATCTTTATTATTAAATTTTTTATCTAAGAGTATTAAAAGTTTATTCTTAAAATGCACTGAAATGCTGAAATGTTATGTAAAGTAAACATTAAGTGTTAACATATGTTTTGATTCTATAATTAATTCTTATGTTTATTAATTATAAAGATTTATAAATTATTTTAATTATAATATTTACTAATTAAATTAATAATTTTATTTAATTAATGACCAAATAACACATAATTTTAGTTGTGATCAAAATGAAGTTAAAGTAAAATATTTTGAAAACACTTTTATAATTTAGAAGTTGTAAAGTTATATATTAAGTTTGATAAATTTATTACTGTGTTTATTACTTATGAAATAATAATGTGTAATTTAATTTTTTATTTAGCCTTTTTTGAAACTATATTACAACTATATTACATAAATCTAAATTATTTTTCATCTGTCAATAAATTTGCTCAATACTGTATGAGAAAAAATAAAAATGTTTCTATTGATTCTCAGACTATTTTAACAAACAGAATATCTAATTTAATAATAATAATTATTAAATTTTTCATTCTATAAAGCTTATATAAATTGTATATGCAGTATACCATATATTATATTATATATCTTATAAAGTTATATCATACTAAGTTAGCTATGAAATGCAATTTTTATTTAAGTTCATATTTTTCTTAATTTTCTTCAAATGCAACTTATTTTAACTTAGAAAATTTTTCTAACTTTTTTGTAATTATTTAGCAAATAAGTTAGTGTCGGTATAACTTCACGTATGATTCACTTACTAAAGGCGACGACCAGATAGACCACATTGCCATTTGAACTCGACTTTGATCCCATGATAAACCATAATCTCCGATGACTAACATATCTGTATTTTTATAAGTAATTTTAGTAATCAATGATTTTTGTAGTTTTAAGGGAATTCTAGTAAAATTAATTTTAATTGATAATTAAATAATAATAAAATAATTGATAATATGCTGTTAAATTTAATTTATATAAATCGATCAACATTAACAATTAAAAGAAAATTATGGCTTCACGTTACTATATATTAGATTTAGGCAATAAACCCAAATTTAGTTATAACTTCACAAAACATTAATTATTAATTATTTTATGTTAATTGTAATTTAAAAGTTTATATATTACAAATTTTAAGAAAAAATGTTAGTCAATACCTGGATCGAACCACTGTCCGGGTCCTTATAATAACAAAATCAATTAAAAGTTTTGATTTTAAATAAGAAAATACCGTTGTAATAAGAAAATAAGTCTTGATTTTGGGCATAGAAGTCAATTATGGATTGAATTGTGTCCCAAGAATCGTCTACATCTCCGTAATTTCGAAATAAATTACATGCTCTCGTGATATCGTCGTAGTTTGGGTCGATTCTGGGCGTATGAAAGTATTGATATAACGGCCACTCGCAGCTGAATACGATTTTGGAGCCTAAATATGTATAGATGATCAAATAATTGTTTTTCCAAATTGTTTATAAGCCAAAACATTTCCATGTATAACCTGTTGCGTTGAGAGCTCTTTCCATTTTCGGGTAAAGAGTTCCGAAATTATGAGGATCTTCGTTGCATCCGTCAAACTTAAACGAGTCGATACCCCAATCGGCAAATGTCTGCGCATCGATCGCGAAATATCCCGAGCCGTTGCCATTCTGTGCAGGATATCTGAATATTTAAATATTCATTACCACACATAATTAACACCGTATCGTTAATTTAATCAAATGAATACCCGGCGCAGGTTTTTGGTCCGACGTCACCATATATGCCTAACTTGAGTCCTCGAGAGTGCATGTAATTGGCGAGATCTTGGATTCCATTGGGGAATCGTTTTTTGTTTGGCACGAGTCTCATAGTAATGTTATCTCTAGTCATTTCCGACCAGCAGTCATCAATGTTGACAAAATCATAACCCAAATCCTTATATCCGTCAGCGACCAGACGATCGGCCATAGTTTTATATAATTGTTCGCTTATACATGAGTCTGGATGTTTGACGCAATCGATTTCACACATAAATCTTTCCCATGATAGCCATCCTATACAATCAAATAAAGTTTCAATCCTCTTATAAATGATACATCATAATGATAACATTGTCTTAATATATGGATAATTGTTTTATTGATATGTAAATTTTATCTTTAAACATAACCACATTTTGAGAATCTTAAAAATTGTTTAACCAATTAATTTTATGTTACTTTAATTTTAATGCACATTAAAACATATTCCAGAATAAGTCATTATCCCATAATGGATAAAAAAAATTATAAGATTCACAAAATTTAAACCAACATTGAATAATTATTGAGCTTATTTGAACATTATTTTTATTGTCTTAAGCACACAGATTCAAGTAGAAATTCTTAGGTTATATTTATAAGGTAAGTAAGTAATTATCACTTCATTCGTGTTTTCTGTGTTGTAATATTACTTAATTTGCTTTATGCTTATTTTACTTTAATTTTAATTGTAAACAACATTACTATAAATTTTATAAGTTTTTAAGTTCAATAGTTAATGGTTTACACTTTGTTAGATTTAGTTTTAAGTAAAAGGTTGCCATATTTAAATCATATAAAGAAATTAACATTACAAAAAAATTATTTTAGTATTTACATTATACTAACCCATAGGAGGTGTTTGAACCAAACCATTATCGAGACCAAACACGACAGTTATAGTAAACAAAATTAAAGATAATATCTTCAACATTTCAACGTTTAACTAATTCATTAATTTAATTGAGTTTATTCATAAGTTAAAGGATTATGTTTGTATTATAATCTTTATTGAATAATATGACCGCCTTATATATGTAGTACTAGTTTAAGAGTGATTACTTCAAAACAAACTTGTGATTATTTCTTATCATTAACAAACTATATTTATCAAACTTAAGTAAGTTTTCTCATGCATTCATTGATAATGTTTTTGATAACAAATATTTTAAATAGTTTAATAGTTGTACAAACTCATAATTTTCCGTGTTTACCAATGTTTAGACAACTTTCTACTGTAATAACTGTTAGAAACTGTGAACTGTGTACGAATAGAATATTGTATTTTTATATTGAAAAAAAGTTCGAAAATTTTAACCTTCATTAAACAAATTAACAGATATAAAGTATATATGAATAACTTTTCAGGCGATATGTATTTTAATTTTTTTTAAATATTTATATATTACTTAATTGTGTAAAATGACAGAAACTCGATTTACTTTCGTTGGCCGGAAACAAAACAAATTTCACTCTCGCTG
>JAQIYA010001891.1:0-11264 GCA_034699355.1 Microtritia minima
CTCTCTCTCTCTCACTCTCTCTACTCTGAAGTAAGTTAGAAGATAGAAATAGATGAGCACATAAAAAGTAAAAATTTGCGCGCATTTGTGTATTTGAAATTATTTGAAGAGAATAAATGCATACATATCAGGTTAAGTGAGTGAGACAATGAAAAATGATTGATATCTACTGAAAATGTTGGCAAAAGAAAAGCACAGAGAAATCAGTTTTGCTTTTATAATATTTTTGTATTGCTTGTATGCTAAACAATTTGTATTTTACCATAACTTACTCTGTTATTCGCTCTATCTCTGTCTAAATCTTTATATTACTGTCAATACTATATAACTTACTATTGTTATATTTGTTCGCAAACTTTCAATGTTTAATAAACTCATATTCATGTAAATTATTCACTTCAACCACTTTTGGATCAATTATTTTTGAAAAATGTTAACTATTCTATTAATTATTTATTAATAATTCATATGATTTTGGATAATTTTAAAATTTAAAATGTTTAATTTAATTTTAAAATGTGTCATATATTTCACCAAATAATTAGCGACTAAAAAATTAAAGTCAATAAGTATGGCTAAATTTGTATTTTAAATTTTTATATAACCACAAATTAATTAACAAACGGAAAAATAATTTTTATGCTAAATTATTTCTAATTCAGAGACTCAATGGATATTTTGCTTCAATAGATATTTTATTATAATTTCTATTGCCAGTCGTGAGGCATTACCAAAGCCAGCGCTGTATGCGCTTATTTAGTGTTTGTCTAATAACTTCATATAAATTAAGGCTGAGATTGTTCAAAATCATGTTTTCCAATTCAACGATTATGCATAAGAATATAAAATTTTATGTGAATAGTAGAGTATTGTTAGATGTTTATTATGTAGAAGTACAGCTAATCTCAAGCAGACATGTTATTCTCATTTATTTTGATCACTCAGACCGAGTTTGTCTGCTCGCAAGATATTTAATTAATAAATTTATATAACAATTGATTTTTGCGCAATTTATTAATATTAAAATTTATTTATTAAATTCTGACTTATTAGCGAATACGTCTATAATGCAAATTAGATAATTGTTTTGCCACTGATGTACTCATTCAACGATATTTTAGTGCCTAATGAATTATTGTACCATAAAAGGGATTATGATAAACATCGAGTTTAATATTGTATAATACTGAGAAAATGAAGACGACAGCCGAGAGAGAGAGAGAGAGAGAGAGAGAGAGAGAGAGAGAGAGAGAGAGAGATGGTTGAGTTTCTTTTCCTAATTTAAAAAATCACTGAGATTTAATGAAATAAAATTTTGATGAAATTTAAAAGTCATTATGTTCTTATCATTTCGAATGATCAGATTATTCAAAATTATTCTTAATTTATTATTAAAAATTAATACATTTATTTTTAATAAAATTAATGTCTTAAGAGTTTTCTCTTATTTTCATTACAATCATTTTATTATTTTTAAAAATACATTTATATATTAATACACTATAGTTACTATTTAATTCAATGGTTTATATAGATTCTTAAAATACACGATAACAATGCTTGTTATTAACGACTTAAAAGCAAACACATGAGAGACAAATTGTATAGCTTACTGCCAATTAATATGTTTAATATTATATCAAATACGTCTACTCTGTTAATCTAAAAGATATATATAAAAATATGCCTTTTGTTACCATTTTCGATATCGCTTACCGAAAAAGAAAATTTTTTTTAATAACTCGCACAATAACTTAAACATTAGGCGTTGCAATTTTTGCATTAGACTATGCTTACCCCCTAAAGCATACTTCGCTTTTAATCAACTATGCTATTCAGAAATCTAGTTTAGCAAAAATATAAAACCAGCTGAATATTATAGCGAAAATTGCTTTTATGGTGTACTGCGTGCGCTGTTTTGAGTTACTCTTCGATTTATTCTCGTTTTAAATATAACCTCATATTATATTATATATAAATACAGTAAAATATATATATAAACGAAATGTTTTTTCATATTGGCTCACATCCTTTCTGACAAGTTGTAAATAGTTCTTATAATCATAATTTCTATATTGATTTTATATTAAAACAAGGAAAATATATAATGCAGACCGTAATGTAATTTAAAAGTAAAAAAGGAAATGAGAATTATAGTGTAGGCTGTTCTCAATTTTGCATTTTTCTTGGGTTGCGCTCAAAAACCTGGACTTAATGCATACGCAAAACAAAACTTTGCTTATAATGCCAGTTATTAATATTGAAAAAAGTGATTTCACACATGAACGTTACTCTAACTTTAGCCAAACTTCGACTCGAAAAAACTTTGTTACTGCCTTTAAGCTAAACTCATACAACTTTAATGCCGATATAAAGTTGAGTATTTGTTTGGATCACAAGCGAATTATAACTACTTTTCTGACAAATATGTAATCAATATTAAATGCCTGCGCATATTTTTTTATATATTTTCATTTTTTATAGTTTAGAGCTTCAAATATGAGTGAAGTTGAATTTTGTATATTATTTTCTTTGCATTATTGAAAAATTCTGATCAAAATATTATGCAGCAGTCATTATTATTGTTTAATATATTTTTAAAATAACTAAAAATACAAAATATAGCGAACATATATTTTAAAAATTTAAATTCACTAAAATTATTGATACAGTAAGAAAAAAAGTAAAATTATTACATTATTGTCAATAAAGTTACCATTTTTTAAAACATGAATTTAAATATTTTTAACTTATAAGTTTTACATATATATTTTTTGTTATTTATAACTGCTCTCGAATATCGTTTATATGCAAAAATGTTCACTATTTTTTCCCTTTAATGCCTTCATGTTAGCCCATTAACAATCTCACTCGACTGATATCGATTTGTTATACTGTAGAGCTCGAACCCCTCCGACCGGCGATCATAAATTACTGAGTTATGCATCAGCTTTTTAATAATTTTTTTCTCCTGATTTAATGAAATGAGGGTAAAACGAAGTGAAGCGAACTCTTTTATTACTCATTTGATAACACACTTGCATTCACTTCTCTTTCTTTCTCTCTCTCTCTCTCTTTCACTTTTGCTTCGACTTTAAACATTCCCTGAAAAAAATTGATAAATTTGTTAATTTAAGAATTTTTATTAAAAATATTTTATCTAATGACTAATTTAAATAACGAAATACTAGTTTTGATAGACTTTTGAATTAAATTGTAGCGAATTGTGTTTTTTCGAAATTATGGATTTCGTATGTCTATCTGTCGGATATACCCCAAGGAGAGGCGAAACGAGATGTTGACATATCTGTCCCCTGTTGACAATTTTGTTCCTTATTGACAGTATTTAAGACATTTTTTTGATGACAAAAGAAGAAAATTAAATGAGAAATAAAAATGTTGTCAATTTGGTTATTTAGCAAAATTTATCTATGAATTAGTTTTCAAACTAAAAATAGCTTCGCTGTCATAATTTTAACATTTATTATTTTAAAATAGTAAAGTCAATTTAATTAAGTCAATTTAATTTAACAATCGAGTCAAGGAATACATAAAATAAATATAAAATAACTCGTTATTTTAAATTGAAATTTTGTCGCATTCAATTGTTGAATGATTTCATATAAAGAATATAAATTTTTAAATGAAAACTATTACACTGCTGTAACTTTACTGTTACCGTTCATATTTAATGTCTCTACAATTTTTATTATTATGGTAATTCTTTTATGTAAAATATTTTATATGTAAGCTTTTATTCTGTTTGAACTCAAATCTGACTATTATTTTAAAGAAATTTACAACTATTTCGTATTTTATTAATTAATGAAATTATTACATTTCTTACACTTCATGACAATTTAAATTTTTGAAGAAAATAGAATAAATGCAAGACATTTCTAAAGATAGGATAAAGAAAAGTTTTGGGGATATAATCATAAATAATTTAAGCCTAAGTATCACATAATACCGCACTAATGCATTAGTTATATCCAAATTGAAATATGAATACAATATCCAATTTTATTTGACAAAAGAAATGATATGAATAAATAAATTAACACACTATAAATGGAAACTATTTAGTAATAAGGATTTTTTATTTTCCCTATTAACTCAAATCCAGTGCATTGAGTTCTTAAAGTTTAATGCCGTTCTTAGAGCTCTAAAAAAATAGACAGTGCGCTCTCTGTATATCTATCTGGCTTATGCATGCCTGCACTTAAATATAAATAAATATAAGCGATAAATATAAGAAATAATGTAAGACCTTTTGGAAAAAAGATTCACAAATGCAGAACTTTTCATCATTAATATTAAGTGGCATAAGTTATTTTGGATGCCTATGCAATGCGTATCGCGACTATCGTACTGTACAGCTATGTGTATATAGAAATATATATTTTTTGTTGGAAAAGCGTTGCCAATGAAAAATGATATGCGCCAAAGCATAAAATCATTTTAATACTTCTTTGCTCTCGACTTCTAATTCAAATATATATACCATAATGCCGTCTGTTCGATGAGATAATATTGTGGATGAGAGAGAATCGGGATTAGGAAATCGGGAGAGAGAGAGAGAGGACTCGCCAAAGTGTTTATTGGGCGCACAATACTCTACCAATTAGTTTGCTTTCATATTTATTTAAATTTTTTATGACAAATTAGTCGAACACACTTTAAAATGGGAGCTATAAAGCAAAAAATATTGTCTGTTTAGATAAGAAAGCTCGAGAGAATTATGCTCTCATTTTAACCTTTAAAAAAACCTTAGAATAACAAATAAAATAATAATCCCAAACCTAAAAGCCTTTTGAGAGCATTTTTACTGAAATAATTTTGATATAAGTATATATTACTTATATAATAAAAAGTCACTAAGAATTACCATTATTGTTGTAAAATAAGTTACTCTCGCATAAAGAAAAGCTCGGATGCAAAATATATTTTTGGCTGCGATTATGAATCGCGACTTTCTTTATGCACTGTTCTCTCTCTCTCTCTCTCTCTCTCTCTCTCTCTCTCTCTCTCTCTCTCTCTTCACTGACAAACGCCAGCGAGATATTCATGAAAATTTCGTGACTTTTTTTACTTTTTTTTACTTCTCCTTCTCCTCCTCTTCTTCCCATTTTCTCATTCTCTCTGTCTTATCAAATGCGAATTCTGCTCACTCGATGGCTGACTCGATGGTATGCCACTTGAAGATGTAACACAACATCTATCCGAGAATGAGGCAAATTTTTCTCCATTTCTCTTTGCCGGCGATGCAAAAGTAATGGATGGTGATTGTTGCTCATGTTGTGCACTTTTTTTTAAACAATTTGTGGCACAATATTTTTCTTCTCTCCCTCTCTCTCCACTCCATTGTGCGTATTTTTCTCTCTTAAATTTTCCACTGCCAGCGCTATAGATTGACGCGCCTTATTTGGCTGATGCGAGTTTTGCATACGCACATACTTTAGGGAATATTTTCTTTTGATCGAAACTACTTATGAGTTATTTGTTGCCATTTTTTTCTATTTTAGCCAAAGCTTAGATGTGGTGGCGAAGAAATATGGATAAATAAGTCGCACTTTTGACTTTTTTCTCTCAAGTCTAGTCTAAAAGATTTCACTTTAAGAAAATTTTATATAAAAAAAACGAAAGTTTTCCAAGAAATTTGGTCTAAAGGCTGAAAAATGTTAAACTTTTAAATCTCTTTGTAAAAAAGGGAAATCAACATTCTTGAGTTGATTGAATTTCGTTTACGGAATTTTGTAAAACTTGTGAAAAAAACTGTATAATTGCTTTACACAATAATGCGCAATCATTTAAATGCCATTCGCTCTTCGGGCGAATTATTATGATTGAAATAATATATATTCATTTAGATTTTATCTTTTGTTTTCATAATTGGTTTTATTCCTGTATAGCATTTTTTCTCTCGCCTATTATGTTTGCATTAATATTAATGATGAGCATCCGAACGGCTAGCGTTTGCCGTCTCCTATTTTTCTCGGATCGAAAAAGATTTTATTTGCGTTTGTCATTATGCAGTCACTTCTTATTCTCTTTGGTTTCCAACTATTTTTACGATCGAAACGAAAGCCCTTTTCTGCAGCGCTAACTATTTACTGCCAGCTTTGAAATGCTTTCACTTTAATCAAATTACATTTACTCCGTTTTGCATGCCTCGCGACCGCCACTTCTCCGATCGCCACTTAATCTTCATTCATACTCGTTTTTGTCTTATATTGTCCCTAATCTTAATCAAACTGAGTCGTTCAAAATCAGTTGACATCTTACCACTTAATTGTTGAATTGCTAAATTAATTAAACTTTCATTAGTCAGCGTTTTGGCCTATACTTTCGTTTTGGCAAATTGATGAATGATAAAACTCTTAATTATGATAAACTTGGATAATGCTTTCAATTTAATAGCGAAGATCGCGTTTTAATTCACAGCACTTTCAACTTACGCCTATTATTATCAGCGCTTATGAATTATTATGATATCAATTTATAGCAAATTTCTCAATTTGGGAAATAATGATTATGTCCGTGTTTTGCTTCATAAATTATATCGCAGACACGAGCCTAGAATTATTCAGTAATTAAAGAGCTCTAAATTAATAGCTTAAATTTATAATTTAGTGTCTTGTTTTCTGCAGTGCTTAAGAAGTAATAGCAAATCTCTGTCAACTTTACGATCACTTAATTCAGTTTTTTGGCTTAATTTTGGTTTTTATTTTTATTAATAATTTAACACAATTTAGAAAAATTTAAAAAAGTTTTTAAAAAAATCTAAAACAATACACGTGAATGCAAACGTACAATATATGATAATTTATTATAAATAAAAGTATTCCAATAAGTTATGACAAAATTTACTTTGAATTAGAACTGAAATGTGAAAATGTGATGTTTATAATTTAATTTATATGACGAATTTTGCTGTCATCAATATTAGCCAAACTAACTTATTATAATTTGTTTACCTAGTCTAACATATTTATTTACTTTTTATTAACGAGTAAACCTGCCATTTCTTAAAGCGATCCTCTTTCTGTTGACATTTTCGGTGATTTTGCTTAAAGAATTTTCCTCACACTCCTCAACTAATGAACTGAATTTATCGCTGACGTTAAGCTTTTACTAATGCTTTATGCTATTAATTATTTGGTTAGTTTAAGGCTTTCCATAAAAATAGCTTATTATTATGCGGTGTTTTAATATCTAAATAGTTTTATCTCTAATGTGATTCTTATTAGGCAAAGCTTTATTATCATCTGTAAGCGTTTAAATTAATAGAAACAAATAATAAATAAAGACGTAAATAATTTGATCTGATTTTGTGCTCAATATGTGCTCAACATTTTCCAACATTTGCATTACTGCTGTCCATAGAGTGAGAAACACCGCATAACTATTCAAGATTTAGCGTCTTTACACCATTAAATTAATATTCTATGCTCTCTGTTCTATCTCGCGTCGAGTCTAAGATATTCACAGTATATATTTTTTAAAAGATCATGATTTTATTTGAAAAAAAGAGAGATAGAAATGCATATCATCTACTTTAACACTCAAACATTGTAAAAAATTATGTTTAACTTCTCGAAAGAAAGTCAGCAGAAAATAATAATAATAATAATAGTGCGTAAGCATTTTATATGTGCGTGTGAATTATGAAAAGTGAAAAACGTGTGCTTTACTTTAATATTATTTATTAGCTTTGACTTATGAACACATCTATGCTTTTTACTAGCCATTCATCGTCAGAACCGATTTGGTGCTCGCTTTGGTGTGTTTGTGTAGCGCTCGGTGTGTATGCGGCGTAACCCCTGCCGCGATTTAATTTATGGATTTGTCAGTTTTGTTGATACGTTCGAGCATCATATAGAGTGCGCCCATTCATATATATTTTAGTTTGCATTCTTAACTTTGTCCAATACAAACAATTTAAGCATTAAATTGATGCTTCTCCTCGACTGAGCACTGATTCGTCCCCAGAGTGTCCGCTATGAACTAAGCGCTCGCATGCCATTGATATCATCATTATTTCTTGATGTCGTCTCACACCGAATGGTGTGATGCGCACAATCAGTGCCGATCAGCGCTCGCGATGGCTCTAATGTCGGCACAGTCTGCTGACACAACTTTATTTGCACCTGAAACACACTTTTTTTGCCATTTCATAAATGCGCTGACGTTTAATTGCTGTCGTGTCGTACGAATATATTTCCGCTTCTGATTGCCTCGCATGTAATTATTATTAAAGATCGGCAGCCAATCGATTGCCATCTCTTTCGTTATATCGCTTTTGAGCGTCAGGTGCGCTAGTTTTTGATGCCATTCAAATCATATTATTGATGGCTGTGATGATGAGTGGCGTGCTTTGGAAGGAACTATCAAACGACTAGAAGGTAGTGCCTGACAATGACAAAAGTGATATTTGCATGCAATGCAAGCATTTTTTGTGTGCTCGATATTTCCATTTGCATTACTGGCATCCATGGAGTGAGAAACACCACCAGATAGAGAGCAAGAAAGAGCAAGCTTCACATTCTCTCTCTCTCTCCCTCCCTCTCTCTCTCCCTCTCCCTCTCCCTCTCCCTCTCCCTCTCTCTGCCTCTCGGGTCAATCTGGGAATCATAAGTTGTTGGCTGAAGTTAGTGTTGGATGGAGTCGAGAGTGGCGTCAGTAATAGTGCTCGTAAGAGCAGCAGCAGCTGGTTTGCCGGAAATGTCTTTAAGTTTGAGGCATACAATACCTGATGATGATGACGATACATCTTCAGCGACTACTGCTGTTGCTGATGATGATGACGCTGATGCGCGCTTTAGTTTTGCTTTAATGCCACTTTTGCTCACTACACACAATTACTGTACAAACTTAAGACTTTAATAAACTCTGGGAACAACTTTTTGTTATTTTAAAGCATTAGAAAGAGAGTGAACAAAAAATAGTAGAAAAAGAATTATCTTTTCGGTGACCTATTTATAAATTATTGCAATGATTTAGTTGTTGGAAAATGCTTCGTATAATTCTCTTCGTTTAGACATTAAACAGAAAAATACAGATAATTCTCAATAATGAAGACACTTTTGATTGCGAGTGTATCGCACTTTAGAGCATTAAGTCTGCTAACTATTTCTCTTTTTGTTTTTATTATTTCAAACTTTTATGCGACTGATGTCGAGTGAAATTCTTTCGAGAGAATAATTTACTTCTTTGTTAATTACTTATTTTTAAGACAGAAATAAAAAGATTTGATTTGCTTAAAACTCGAGATAAAAGTATGAGAATAATTAAGGGAATAGCAAAAAAAAATATGGAAGTCATTATTACGATTTAGCTTTAATTAAAGGCGAAACATAATACACGTGTTTTTGAATATTCTTAATGATAATTAAAATTCTTGCCACACATTTTAGAATAATAAAAGCAGAGCCAATATTTTTTTGGTTTGTATTCGTGTTCGTTGACAACAACAGCAAATAAATTGCTCGCTTGGCTCTACTCTTCAATTCTTAATACTATCTTCTGTGCTGTCAATAAAATTTGCTGAGATATGTTGTCAGTTACTTAATTATATACGCGTTTGTTTCGTTTTGTTTCGCTTCTCCAATATATTCGAAATCATATTAAAATGTTAACAATATTAATAATTGAACACTTAAATTATTGATGTCGGTCTCACTCCTTTTCTTCTTTTCTTTACCTTTTTTTAAATAAAATTCATTGAAACCCTTACCTTTTTATTGCCTCAATTGCCCCACTATTACGCCATTTGTGTTTCTTCCCACGAACTAAGTTTAAGTTATAACGTTAACTATATCTTTCATTGTTTACCGTCATTGAAAGGGAAAAATAATGAAAATATTGTAAGAATACAAAAAGAAAACTAAAGACGTACAGAATGTGAGGCGAACATCGCATACGATACCAATATCTCTCTCTCTCTCTCTCTCTCTCTCTCTCTGATTAAGCTGCTCATATTTTGGCCTCTAAGAGAGAGAGAGAGAGAGAGAGAGAGAGAGAGAGAGAGAGAGATAGAGCGATAAAATCTTTTATTGTTAAGGTCCGCTTTTTTTATAAAGATCGAAAAGATTTTTTCTTAAGTTATCGAAACTGGATAATCAGATGATGCAATGTTAAGATAGTACTGGACTTAATGTAAACCTTCACAGTTTATGTCTCTTATTTTTTTTGAAGTAAGTCTTAGAACGTTAAAAAAATTATTTGAATTTACTACTGAATTTACAACTTTTTTTTTATATAATTAATAATTAATAATTAATTTTTTATTTAATTATCTAACATATTTAAAATTATATTTATTAATAAATGTTTTTGGAAAATTATAAGATTTATGTCTTAAATTTTATTAACTTATTAAGTTTAATGATTTTAAATTTAAACCAAGATGTTCTTCACCGCCAAATCTCAGTGGAGTTCTGTCTGAAAAGTATCGAAAGTTATGCCAGAAGTAAATAAGTTATTAATAATAGCAAGATTTACTTAATGATTTCATAAATATTTAATATTTTCATAAATCTATTCAATATTTTATTAAATATATTTATAACTTATTTCCAGATTCAATATTTACAGTATTGCCGCTAAGAATTTATTAGATTTACAAGTATTGTAAATATTGTTAGGCTTACTATTCCAAAGTTTGTTTTTCACGATAGAGAATATATACTTTCTTATATACTTTTATATGTATAGAATTTTAAAACAATCTCCTAATAAACTGATATGAAAAAAATAACCATTTTTCGACTATTTCTTTAAAAGCGACTAATTTGCTAAAGTGATTTCGCGTAATAAGTTATTAATATATTTAGTGCTCTGCTTGAGTGCTCTCGAAGTTTGCGTACCTATAAAGTCAATATTTCGTGAGTTTTAATACACAGTCATTTCGGTTTACATATGCCAAGTGTTCAGACAAACTGAAATTATTTCAGCTATCAATTAGTAATGCGGCAGAAAAAAGCGTTTGGGATTTATGTTTTATGTTACCATGGAATGTATTTGACATGATGTCCGTGTAGTCTGTCATGCATTGCCAGTGAATATCCACCCGTTTAGTAGTGGAGTTTGTGATATACATTGTGTTGGATCGCAGACAAACAACAATAATATGAAAAAACATGTCGATAGCGCGAGAAAAAAATTTAAGCAAAATAAAGGCATAGACGCGTAGTGTAGAGAATACTTTTGTTATTTCATTTCCTGTATTAATGCTCACCAGAAATGAGAGAGAAAGAGAAAGA